>JAZHYW010033192.1:0-72426 GCA_037355805.1 Ixodes ricinus | reverse complement strand
CTCGGCACTTCCAAGCACCTGAGGCCATATTACGTTTATTTTGTGCTCTGGTCAGGCCCAGGCTCGAATTCGCTTCTGTCGTGTGGAACCGTTTAACAGAGACTGAATGTAGACTTATTGAAGCGGTGCAAAGGCGTTTGGTTCGCATAGTCTATGATCGATACTTCCACAGGAGACTTTACTTCGACCACCATTCTCTGCTTAAGATTTTGAATCTCAGCACTTTGGATGACCGAAGGCATTGCCGAGATGCGGCTTTTCTACAAAAGCTTATCCAGGTTGTAATTGACGTACCTGACCTTTTGGCAGCATAAAGTTACGTGTGCCAACGAAAGTCACGCGACAGTGCGACATGTTCTATCCCGACATGCGATTGAAGGAGTCACCAATCTATCGTATTCAGACATCATGCAACCTCCTTGTCCAGCACGATTTTTTTTATGCCTTATTTTACCTGGTAACACCTGATGTGTATTTTATGGACTTTGTTACGACTGTTTTATTATGCTGACTGTTCTAATATGACTATTGTGGTTTCCATATGTTTGCATGTTTCATAGGAATCTGACTTCTGGCACCAATGTCAAAACCATTATGGTGTTTTTGGGCACGCAATAAATATCAATATCAATGACAAGTGTGACGCTTCACAATTCAGAGTATTCTAGTCGGCTCCCACATTCCGCTGTCATTTTCTGGGCTTCAATGAAGACTGCGTCGTAGAACCATGAATACCGCTGGTTAGAGTACTATGGTTAACCCCACGTTGCTAACGGAATGTCCTAGATCTCGCAGTGTTCCTAGGGTTGAGAACGCAATATACAATTTATGAAATTTTGAGACTAAAGAGCTAACAGTATTTGAATGTAAGATGTGTTGATCCACGTTCCTCTCGTCGCTACGCGCTGAGCTTGACCTGCTTCATACCAGAGCGCAGTCGCGTGCACGGTGCAATACTGGCGCTCTATGGGTGTGTAGGGTAAGTAAGCATTAACTTATTACAATGTACGCTAGAAGTTCAGCTGGCGCTAGAGCGGTGTTGCAAATTGAAGAAGACAGCAAACAAGTCAAAGAATTTATTTCCGATAATGCAATCTTGTGGCGCAAATAGGGTAAACTTTTTTCTCTTCGCTTGATTATAAGGGCAGGTAGTACGCAAAAGAGTTACGTTCTAAACAGCTTGAAAGATTTCTCAGTCAAGAGATAAATATATTGGTCAGGTATTTCGAGCAAAAAACAGTTTTGTTTGCGATTCAAATTAATGCCATTAGACAATTCGATGTGAACTGGTGAATACTGTTAGCGCCAACACGGCGTGCCCAATTCTTCTTCAGGGGAGTACACGTTCATGTTCCACACGAAAGATCTCAATCGTGAAAATCAAAAGAGACGACAAGAACAACGCAGTAACACTGGATTGGTAGCTTCTATCCATAAAGACGATCAGGAAAAAGTAAAAGGCAAGTAATATTTGATGTTTATAAGCAGCCGCGCTTCGAGAGCTGCCTACACCAGCAGCAAGATGGCCGGCACCCGGTGGCCGTACTCGCAAACATCCATTAATACCCTTCGATTTAATTTTTCTGCTCATGCGTATGTGCGAAGGTGCTTTTTCTAGCGTTTAAAACATCACGAGCACGAATGAAATTGTTTTTAATAAAGGGAGAAGCTAAGAAACAGGTGCCCGATAAGAGCTTACCAGCTTTGTGCGCTAAATACGTCAATATGTTAGCTTCCCAGCATATGAACTGACATAAAGGGAGATCTTTGATAGCCCACATTCTTTTTTGTTTTTGTTTTAGGTGTTTGTTTTACTGCTCGTAAACTTGCATGACGAGCTCTATTTCGTAAAGTGACAGGGATGGCACATTAGTAATATATTAGCATCATATGAATGCTGAAGCGCCTTGAACAAACTCTCCATTCCTTTCAATTGTTAGTTTGTTTAGATTTGACGCTTGTCTTTACACTTATCTTCTGTGTAACACCGGGTTGGGCCTGAGGTAATTATAAGCTTAACATGTTTCGCTGGTAAAAAAATATACTGTAATTCGAGCATTTATTATTTTACAGTCTTAAAGGTGCACACTACAGTCTATGATACACATACCAAAGGGGATCTTTGTCATTCTACGGCGAAGAGACAACATGCACGCTCGTTTTTTGGTAGGAATGCACAGGAGCACTGGCAAAGTAGACTGGTAGCTGCCTACTTCAGTCGGATCCGGGAAGTTGTGTATGCACTAGCGCCAGGTAAGCCTTTCGTGTACATTATAACTGTTTGCCTGTAAGCTCCGCTCTCACAATAGTGAAACAAAATGTGAAAATGTGCGTTGGCTGTGCATGCTCTGCGTCTGAACGTGACAGCCGGTGTCTTGGTGAAGGTCCGAAAATGGAGGGCTCCCAGAACGTTAATGGTACTCTGACAACCCCCCCCCATGAAATATATATATATATATATATATATATATATATATATATATATATAGTATATATATATATATATCATATATATATATATATATATATATATATATACTCATATATATATATATATATGTTTTTTTTTGTTTTTTTTTTGATAGCCGATTGATTTTGGTGTCAGAAGACTACATTATCAAAGCTTATGACTAGAGCATCACGTATAATTTTAATAAGGTAAAATAAAAACCGACGAACTGCTCGCAACCGAACCTGGACTTTGCTTGTATTTATAATAACACAACGAAAATATATACGCGATGTTCTGAGAAATGTTGCCTTGTTCTACAACGTCTGAAGTAGTCCTGAATTTGTTATTCTCGGTTAATTAGCTTTTTGTGATGATACATTGGTGGAAATTGGATGACTTGATGGTTGTGGTTGCCTCGTTGTATTTTCAATGGATTGTATTTTTTTCGTGTATTGTTTATTTTCTTGATACTGCCTTGTTTTGGTGTCACACACAAGCACGCAAGTGCTTTAGCTGAAACGGCATACATTGTATGAATTTATGAAACCTGCAATAAAAATATTATTATTCATTATTGATTATTGAACTGTGGAGGAGAGAGTTTACGGAAGTAACGTGGCTGTGAAACTTTTTTCTTTCTTTCTAAATCAACGTAATTTGCAGTATCTAGAAGCCACATAAAATGGGAATCATATTTCTGTTAATTTCTATTATTGAGGGTGTGCCTTCGATGACCCACAACTTTGATCAGCTATAGTGGTTGTTTCTAAACCATAGAACACGGCACGTGACCACACAAAAGAGAGTGAGCGCGACTTTAACCGGCCAGTTCTCGATCGGCGGATTTCAGGCGGAAAGAAAACGAATTTCTAACCGCAAATTCTGTTCTGGATAGTTGGGCGATCATATTCCACAAACAAATAAAAACCTTGGCGAGCATAAATGCCCTGTCAGTGTCCCTTTAATCTTACTTGATGTTTTTTATGAGGAGAATGGCAACCTTGCCTTGCCATTCTGATCTGTTTATCATTTTTTTTTAATTGCAACCTTTCTCAGCATCTTGGCGGCGCATGGGCGTCTTTTTTTAAAACTGTTTGAACATCATTACTTGCCGAAATTGCGACTTACTACAAACCTGACCGGTCCATATAATGGCTCTCTATGTGAGGGGCTGTCGCCGGTGAAGTACCTCTTTTCGCCGCTGAGGGCGCTTGGTAATGGCGTTTCTACCATCAAATGCGATTCACATACTGGCAAGACTCTTGCGCTCAGCAGCTGTTCCAGCAGATCACCGCGATACCGCGCATACATCGCAGTATTGCGGCGCTAGAAGAAGGACGTAGTTAGAGTTCCTGCAGAGGCTCCCTACGGGAGCAGGAGTTGCGCGGTCATCCCCGTAGCGCCGGCTTTCCTGCACGGCATTCGGAGTCTGCTCCTCACGTGACTGAACTCGGCGAATAGCGGTGCCTCGCGTTCGAGGTGCACAGCGCGTTTAAAAGCAAAGGAACGTACTCCGGGGCGCGTGCAACGTCTACTTTCCTGTAGAGCATTTGAGTCTGTTCCTCACGTGATCGGATCTCGGCGAATAGCGGCGCTGCGGCACGTGGAAAATAGACGCGCAGCTCTTGCTCCCGCAGGGAGCCTATGCAGGAGCTCTAGACGTAGTTGTTTTCATTGTCCCCTGTGCGTTTTGCGGAAAAGGAAGCACAATGGCAGTTTTTAGCTGGTAACAACAGTTATCTCGGTGGTTTGACTATTGTTTGTGGATGACCGCCAATACGAAAACTGCAGTTGAAGTACTGAAAGGGTGCGTGCGTTTTATTGAAAGACTTCAGTTTACGGGGAGTCCGCAGGTCCTGCGATGTCGTCTTTTACTTACGGCACCTTCATAAAGGCAGTCTGCTAATTTTATTTACGGAAAGTGTTGCAGTTGCTTTGGGCCAACCCAGTGTGTTTCGTGTCTAAGTAATAATAATCAGAAATTTGTGTCAGACACTTCTAGTTCACTTAACTGTCCCCACGTGTCGTATTCGCCTTTATATTTTCCGCTGTGTCCAAATTCCAGCCAAAGCGAAGTGTGTTCCCATCGAAAAATGAGTATCTTATAAAAATGAGATTATAGGTGTTTCGGAGTTGAAACGTACTGATAACTTTATCATTCTTCCTTTTCATTTTATGGCGATACTGCAATCAAGGGACGAACATCGTAACTTCAAACAATTTCACGGAACTCATCGCGCGCATTTCTATTGTTCTTATAGTTACCTTGGAGTGCGATATAGTTAGGTACCTTCAAAGATACTTGTTTGGTGAGCGAGTATAAGGCAAAAATAGTGGGCTGTTATTAGTTGTTAATCCCGTACAAGACGTATCTAATGATGCATTGTCAGCTTATGTATTTCAAGAACATACTTTTCTGCGTGTTGATTTACATCCCCCTTTTCGCCTGGTGCAATGCTGTCACCAATAAAAAAGATGATGAATTTGGAGCAAAAAATCAATGTTTAATAACCACGGGTGAGTGATGATGCAAACGTTTTCCTACAAGTTTAAAAAGAAAGGTGCCACGCATCTTGCGTCCGCGACGGAAGGGCGACTGTCCCGAAGCAGCCTGTTTGGGCTACATTCGTACACTCGGCACGTTCAAAAATGATCTGAACCAGAACACTCGCTGACAGCCAATATTAAGCTTGGACTTCTTAGAAGTGAACAGAATTGATAAAATAGGTATCCGGGCCGGGCGGGATTCAAACCATATTCCTTCGAGGGACAGCCGGATACGTTGCCAACTCAGCAACGCACGCGGCAACAGTGGGTTTTAGCACTGCGTATTCGAACGAACGCAATCGCTGTGCGTTTGCGTTAGCATTGCACGTTCCACACTGCCCGTGCGCGGAGCCCAAGCTGCGCCCTTGGATTGACGCATGGCGACTTCGCGCATGCGCAGCGTGGAGAACGCAACACCAAGGCAAACGCGCAGCGCTTGCGTTTTCTCAAATACGCAATACTAGAACTCAGTAATATCCCCTATACTTCCTTTCACCTTACGTACAGACGCAGCTGACGCTGCTAGCTGATGGGACCAATCAGACAGGGTCAAAAACGCACCCTCAAATGTTGTCATGTTTCTGTATGTGTCCTATCCTCCCTGATACCAATTATGAACAGAAAAAGTCCAGTGACTCTTGTTTTGAATGAAAAAACGGTTAAAGTGCAGGCGAGCTGGTGTAAGTGATACATAATGATTGAAAACCTGAGACTGTGGTTGAAAAGCGGAATTTCATGAAGTAGGAAGAAAAAGAGGGACAGACAATGTCTCAGACGTTATCTGTCCCCCTTTTTCTTCCTACTTCACGAAATCCGTTTTCAACCACAGTCTCAGGTTTTCAATCATTATCTTGTTTTGACTCTGCTTGATCGGTCCCATTAGCTCTTAGCGTCGGCTGCGTCCGGACTTCAGCTGAAACAAGGAATGGAAACCATCGCTTATGAGACATTTACACAACGTCAAGGTGTACAACAATGTTTGATTCATACATTTATATTATGGGTGTGTTTTAGGCTTACATATCGCTTTTAAATATTTGTGACGACTTCACTAATGCAGTTTAATCACGTAAGTCATATGGTGAGGGGGACATTATATAGGGGAAATCATAGCGATAAGTTGAATAATGAAGAGACACTTGCTGAATAAGCTTTATTTAGTAAAAATAATGATATGGTTCAAATTAGAAACTTCATGAGCGTAATGAAAAGTCACTGAGTCAGTACATTTTTAACAAAAATTGCAGCAGATCGGAAGTGCGGGGGTGCGTTAAAAATACCACTTGTGCAACAGGCAGAAGGCTGGCGGTGCGAAAACACGGAATATATTTTATTAGACAAGTCCATCTTGAAAAATCCTAAAAAATCTACGCATACCAAGTAGCATCGTCTTAAAGTGGGGTTGGTTTGGCCGTTTTTACGCATTTGTTCTTCTTTTAACATTTGGCCATCCGCGCCTTGCCAGAGAACTTTCTGCGGACGTCTCAGCCCCCAACAAAAGGCAAAATATAACATGAAAAGCCCTCAAGCACATTGTCGTACAATAGTAGAAACTTCAAAATTGGTCTTTTCGAGAAAACCAGTGAAAGTGCGGATGGTTCGGCCGCGTTTTTACGCATTTGTTCAACTATTACAATTTGGACGTCCGCGCCTCGCCAAGGAACCTTTGAGGGCAACTCAGTTCCCAACTAAAGGCGGGATATAAAATGCAAAGCCCTTATGCACATTCTGGTACGATGGCAAAGACTTCAAAATTAGTCCTTTTAAGATGACTTCGCAGTTTTTACGCATTCGTTCATCTTTTGACATTTGGGCGTCCGCGCCTCGCCAGGGAACTGTTAGAAGACAACCCAGCCCCGAACTAAAGGCCATATAAGATATAGCTCCATCGAACACATCTTAAACGTATGAAGCATTTGCGCAAATGCTTCAAAGTGAATCCTTTTTGAGAAAACTGGTCTCAAAATGGAGATGGCTTGATAGGAATTCGTTCATCTTGCGAAATGTGGGAACCCGCGCCCAAGCCAGGAATTTTCGGAGGTCGGCTGAGTTTTTAAATGTTGACAAAACACACAATTTAGATCATTTGACCAAAAGCGGCTGCCATGGCAAATCTTCTTAAAAAAACTCATCCTTGAGAAAGCTTGAGTCAAAGTGGACATTGTTCGTCTCTTTTCACGTATTCGTTCATCATTTCAAATTCGAGCACCCGCCCCTTAAAATTGACCAAAAATATTAGGTCTACCTGGGTGAATACATGGATATCTATAGGAGTGTAGGAAAATGTTTTCATTGTAGTTATAAAAAGGTGCACTACGCTCACCGATTTTGGCTTAAGTCATCTTCTTTGAGCGGATGAGCATATATAAAAGTAGAACGTGCAAAAGTTTTTGTTTGAACATTTTTAGTTCTTCAGGTCGTATGAAGTCCACTGAAACGCATTAAAAGCAAAGTACTCTTAGTATTAAAACGTACATATCAAAAGAGGTACTCACGTATGTAAGCGAATTTAAATTACCTTCAATTATTATGTGCTGTTCGAGATACTCCCTTAATAAATGTAGGCATTCATTAAAGGGTGTTTTACATTTGTCCATAAAAAAATTGTAGCTTGACTGGCGTTTACTGGAAACAGATTATGATGACAAGTACATAGTTTCTTGAAGATCATAGTTGAAGATGGCGATAAATTTGAACAATCATCTCGGTTATTCGTCTTCATTGCACTTTCCTGGGGAACTTCATCTCCCGTCCTTGAATGTATTGGCAGCGTATGGTTTTTATCCATCTGTAAAAAAACAAAAACAAGAGACCAACATTTCATTTAAGTCAGAGAGAAATACGAAGTTTGTCTCCCTCATTCCAACCTCTCTTTTACTCAAAATTTATGACAGCAAACCAACATGCGAATCCTACTAATTCTATGAAAAATATTCAGAATGGGATCAGATTTATAGTGTTGGTAGCAGCCTAGAACTTGCTTGCATTCAATTTAGCCGGTTGCAAAAAACGTTTGTCTTTAAGCAGTGATATTCTCACATTTTAAATACTGATTAAATTTAAACTCTCCTAAACTAAGATCAGATTGTGGCTATGCGGAGCCACAATATTACTCCTTGTGATCCAAGTATCAAAGTGGTTAGTTGGGCGAGTTGGTAATGATTGAACATGTTTAAAATTGCATACGACATAGAAAGGAGCAGTGAAGAGGGGAAGAGAGAAGAGACAAGCGCAAACATCGAGTTGTTGCACAGTACATCGAATTGTGAGCTTGCGCTTGTCTCTTCTCTCTTCCCTCTCTCTCTTCACTGTTCCTTTCTGTTTGTGCGGAATTTTAACCATGTTCAATCCAAGTATCATGGTGAGTCATCCATATTTTTGTATTCGGCTTCCAGTAGTGTTGGCTTACCTATATTTTGATCTCCAATATCTTATGAAATATCCGACAAAATACATATTGCAGTTTTTTTTAACGCTGGGTAGAGAGAAACTTGCGCATATAAAGAACCGTCTTCTCCCGGTGATTCCTTAATTTTTTTGTCATACTGTCCGGAGATATTAAAAGCTTTTTGATGCACATGCATGTCATGAAGAATTGCTGCCTTATGCGGGGTAAATATATTCGAGCAAGGGAAGATAAATTGTGAGAGATTTAATCCCAAGTATACTGCTTGATTTCAGCCTGCAATTTTTGAGCCCATAGTTATTATTAAAGAGCTTTTCAACATTTTTATAGGCTGTAGTAGCGCATATAGAAATAGAGAATTTCATTATTTAACCATAAATGCTAAAACTTAAAAAAAAAAACGTAAACATAGCGCTTGCGAATTTATGCGAAAAAAAAAGAAAAATAACTTGACACACGCCTATATTGCTCTAACTGACGTGCTGGGTCCGCATTCAAAGAGCGCATAGCGAAAAGCACGAGAGCAAGCTAAAGAGGTCAGAGCTAGCACTCCTAGTGTACACATCTGCTAGTCCTTGACGTTCTTGTTTCCCTATTTTTGCTCAGCCGCGAGGTCAGCACGACTCAGATAAACCAGAAACTGTACGTGCGACAAACCAGAAACCGTTATTCGGCATAACCGACGTAGGGTGTGGATCAACTTCCACCTTACAGTAGTATTGGTACTATATATCTGCGGACGCTATATGTTTAAGAGTGTAGTATCTACCCCGGGGGATACGTCAACTTCAAGTCCGAACAATACAAATATTTGTTTTTCAAAAGCACTCGTCATCCGTGGGGTTGTTGACCAGTGCGATTATCAAGTTCCAGCTGTTTCACGCAAGAGACCTGCCAGCAAGAAAAGTTGAGTCTGTCTTTTTGTTTCTTTTGCCCTCAATATCACTGGAGATGACGCAAAAAGTTAGCTGTGACCAAGCGGACAACATGGATGGATGAGATTTCATCCTGATGGAAAACCCCACCGCTCGATGCTGTAAAATATTCCTAAGGTATCCAAGGATACTTTATGCTTCGGATCTCCTTGCTCATTCGAAGAAAATGAAAACTGGCTAAAATTGAACAGATAAAAAGCAATTCTAAAATCTGAAGGAACCACAGCCGAGGTGAAAACGTACATTTATGGTAATTTTTGTATCTTTCAAAAACACTATGAATTATAGATGTAAGACGGACTATAAAACAGACAAATATACATTTGTATTTTCATCACTAAAAATAAAGTAGTAATCGTAAATTATTTTTTAAGCAGAAGTAAGACATAAACGCCCAGTGGAGAAAATTCAGCAGGTGATGATTATGTAAGGAAAAATAATTTTAAGCTCAAATTACCTCTGTGCATAATAGTCCGGAATACAAAATATTGCGTAAGAACTCGCCGCCGGAATAAAAGCAAATACAATGCGAACTTTTTATTGAGAGGCAGCTACATCAAAACGTTGAGGTTGAACGGGGAGCTGGAGGGTTACCGCTTACTATCTTGTACGTCTATAGAAGTCGAAACGCGTAGAATGGCATGGACATTAGGTTTAGATCGTAATGTGTAATCAACGCATAGTTATGTTTCAAGCTCAAGGTCCCAGAGCCCGAACCACAAGTGAGAATGCATTGTGAATATTAGCAATAAAAACACATAACTATAGTTGGAGCATGTTCAAGGAATAACAGCAGAAAGTAGCTATTTCATTGGGAGCTGGCAAATTATTGTTTAATTTATAATGTTCATTGGTAACATTGCCGCTAAATATTGTGTTTAACGAGACGATGCTCTAGAGGTGATAGTGTAAATACTAACTGAGGATCAACGAAGTTAACAAATTAGAACGTGTTTGCATAACACGCTTTAAAAGTAATCAGAAAGAAACAAAAAGGACGAATACAGGACGAGACGTCTACCTGTTTTTCGTCCTTCGTTTTGCTTTCTAAATTTTTTTAGCAGCAACGAGGTATTCCTGCTTTTAACGCGCAATAATTACGTTTGTAACTCGACAGGTGTTTAGTTTTCCTTGGTACAAAGCTTATAGAGCTTCTTTTATTACTGGGCATATTTGTAGAAAATGACACGCGAAGTAAATTTGATTGTCTTCCCCACATTTTCTTTCGCGTAGAAGCTTTTAAATGTGAAGTGAGAACAGTTTCATACGTTTTGCAATTATCGTGTTTTATGACTTTGGGTAGCGTCGGGCAGTTTTTGTTTTTCCAGGCGTTTTTAAGAAGGTGTTTTTATGTTTCTCACGAAAGTGATCTTTGTTCAAAACAGAAAGGAAAACTATCATTGTCTACTTTTGCACTGATTTCTTCCTTATGTGAAGGATCACCAACAGGGGCTGCTGTTACGGGGATAATTTACCGAGGCAAAGCTGTCTACTCTGTGAACGCCCGTGGCTACTGAGAGCGCTATACACCATAGGCGCGCGAGAATGCAGAGAGAGCTCCGCTCCGTTTACCACTAAACTGACCGAGCTGTGGAGACTATGTAATCATTGAACATTTAACAGTCTCTCTTGTACCACTGGATGGCGCACTATGGGATACTCCCGAGCAAAGAGCGGGTGCGGGAGAAAACAAAAAAGGCGAAAGTATTTATTGGTCACTGGAGCACGTAGCTTAACCTCTCTATTAGATTAGCTGTAAACGAAAAATATATAATTACTCTCTTTTGGGAAAAGTTATCCCCTAAATATAATATGTTGAATAAGAATCTCTCGTCTGTTACTTTATAGGAAGTGCTTCAGCAAATGCCTTTCCAATACAAAACTTGCACCGTGGAAGTATGTGAGATCAAGAATTTGTTTGGATATTGGGTGTTAACTTATCTCACAACAGCAAAAAACAAAAAGCAACGACGGGATCACAAAAAATATAACACGGTTCAACACGTTGTGGGGGTGACAAGGTCGATTCCATACGACCATCTACAGATGGGAGATGAATATCTTTATCGCATTATGTGTCGTTGCTGCTTCAGTTGCAGGGTAGACAACCCGAGAAAAATATTTTAATCAGGTTGAAGTTCTTCTGTCTAGGTTTCGTCGGTGAGAAATTTGCCCGAAACAAAATTTACCTTCGTTTAATGCCACAGGAATTACCAACAGTAAAAGTTGTGATGGGTAGTCATCATCAATGGTTGACTTAATGGAATTTTTCTTTCCTTTCAAATTTCTGACACCTAGAACGCAATGCAGTAGGAACACCTCTTGTAATGTATAGACCAACACACTGTTTACAAACAAGCCTGCGTAAAGTGAAGCGTCAGCACAAGCGCAGTGCCGTCGACAGAAACACCGCAGGTGTGTGACGTCACGGCCGCGTTTTGGTATAGAGTAAAAATATTCCAAAGACATATATTTTATTTTAAACTCCCCTTCGGCATCCCTTTACCGTGGTGCTATCTCATTTTATTAAGGTATCGTCCCGAAGCACAATCAGCCCCGCATTGCGTAGGTGCGCTGGAGAGAATAAAATCATATACAGGATATTAGACAAACGCGTATGCAATATTGCTTACCAGGCTCCATGCCAGCTTATGACAGTCCACATGTCCGTCTGCACTCTTTTACCGAATCAAACCGGTTCATATTTCCTCCACAACCTCCGTAGACGAACTCTCTGCAGCGTCCCGCTAGAGGGTCGTAGTAGTATTTCACGAAGTAGGCGTAGCACTGGCCCGAAAGTGGTGGCTGGAAGCACAGTCCATTTTTCTGCGCCTCGGTCACTGTTAAAGTAAATTTCAGCTTCAAAATGCAGTCCCTCTTTAGCTTTGGAGATACGACGGACATGCTAGCTTGTGGTTCACGTTGGTCGAGTGTGCGTGGTAAATGCGACGGCTCCATCCAGACTAGAGAACAAATTAATTTGCGGTGTTTCTAATTGAACAAAATTCTAAAATATTCTCTTACCTATGCAAAATTCTTTAATAAGCATACAGGTCTCTTCAACGTAACACAATTACAAAGAGCATATCTAGACCTTTCGAACCCTAAAGCGTCTGCATGCTCCATAGGAAAACGTGCTAAACCTTAATAAGTATAAAAAATACTGTGGGCGATTCTGTCAACAGAACAATTTTGATTGACCATCACCACACATTTCTTGTTGCTTTCACTTTAGCGACGCAAGATTGCACTAAAAATACAGTCTAACTCCTTTATTAGGCAAAATTTGCATTTAACTTTAATATTGATGCTCTCTTTGGTATTTGAAATACAGAAGTGTTTTGCCTACTTGCTTCGATATAAATCAACTGACTGTAAAAAACAAAAATACTGGATCACACATAGTTTGCGGTTCTCACTTACGACCAAGCATGCTTATTTTGAATATGTACTGAAATATTTGTTTTAATATTGCACTGTTTACATGAAAATATCCCATTTTTAGAGGTACGATGCTCTGCTACTGGCGGCCGAAAATACAAAGAGCATTTTTATGTCAAGCGAATGAACGGGGTCATATAACAAATTCCTTAACTTTCTTAAATTCTGCTCAAGATTAATCACTGATATTTCGTAATATATAAACCGCTATTTCGAGCCTGTAGCATTTGCTGCCCCAGTCTCAAAAATTAAAGTTCTAATATCCGCCATCCCATTGATAGCGGCCAAGCGCAAATCGAGCGCTCACACATTTTCGTGTCCTATTCGTGAGCCGAATTAGACTAAGGTCAGTCTTCGGTTATTCTATCGGGCACTCTTCGCGAACGAGACAATATAAGAATTGAGTGCGTCTACACTTAAAGTAACACATCAACATAGAAACATATCGCTCAGTGGCGTCGTGTGCCTGTACACGTGTAGTCCAAAGTTAACGATTAAAAAAAATATATATACATATATATCATCGTTTTTCCCGGAACTAAACTGTGTCAATTGTTCGAAACATTCCTAGCTGCCTCCGTACATTGATGCCATCGTTTATAAATCTCTGATGTTTATTTAGTTGTTTTTTTTTTTTGTAAGACCAATTTTGCTGCGTTACCGCAGTCGGAAGAACGTGTCCGCGAGGCTTTTTTGTGTCTTCGCTGACGTCCTTCACGAAGCTGTTTATACCATTTGTGCACTTCTTTTGCGCAACATTGTAAGTTCTCCCACCGTGTTCTTAATTTTCTGAAAACTTCAACCGGCTGAACGGTATTCTTCACAGAACAATTGATTATTCACCGCTGCTATGAGCCTACAGACCTTTTGCTCGCAGCTATGATAGCTGGAACTATTGCGCATGTGTCAAATACATATTTCTGGGTGTTGGATATTCAAGAAAGATTACGGTAACGTCTTCCGGAAGTTTCATTGTAATCTATTTGTTCAGTGATTTCTTATAAATAAAAGTTTGTTTCTAGCTTGAACTACCCATTTATTTGTCACACTTTTGTAGGTGTGCTTGTCGAAGGTACAAAACATTAAAACCATTACCGTTTCAAGGCTCATATTGGTGAACATGCTGTTTTCCTTGGGGTAATTTACTTTTGTTAACAAATAAATTGATACTTTAAAAATATAAGCTGAGTTGATACCCAACTTTATATTAAGAAGACTTGAGGCGTAGTTAGTGTGATCCCAATAAGTTTGGTGAGCCTTGTGCACTCCAGTTCACCTCCAACAGGTGTTGGGTTTGTAATATTTTAAAGAAAATTGCATTCTCCAAAACTTTCAATAAAAACAACGTTTAAAAAAAATTGTTGTAATCTACAAAGTCATGTTCTTTTTTTTTGGTACTGTGGTAAGCATCATGCCAAGACAACGCCAAACCTTTCAGGAATGTTTCAATAGTTTGCTTGTATTTGCAAGCCTGACTGTAAAGAAACTTGAGAAGCCGACTTACCCACAGTCATTTTCATAAAGAGGAGCGAGCAAAGCAGGAAAAGTGCTGATTTCATGGTTTTCAAGGACTGAGTTTGCGAATGCGAATGCTCCCAGTAAAGCATCCGCGAAAGGATATATAGCTACAAGTTTCCTGACAATTCTACTATCTAAAGACAGCTACTTCCGACAGTCTATACAGCTTCCGCCGGAAAGAAAGATAACGCTGTCCTTCGTGAGTCTTTCTGTAGGATGCTTCGATTCCCTTGCTTTGACTCTGCGACGCTTCCATGACTCGGACGCATTCGTGTTATTTAAGTTTAGAGCAATATAATCTGACCTGCGAAGATATTTGCAAAGAGTTCTATTTTTGTACAGAAGGGAGGTTACAACGCCTAGTACTAAAGATTACTTTGCAATTTAGTACGTTGTGAATAGGTCGTATGCAAAATTCTTGACAACTATCATCATCACGTCATTAGGGGCGGCCATATGGAGGGAGGGGTTGGGGTTCTCACATTGTCCAGTTGTGGACGAGGCACACCTGCATTTAAGTCGGTTTTTTTCAGTCTGGGTAAGATGCTTTTAAAAGAAATTAGTTACACTTGCAGGTAGTATGTCAAATATGTATTTAAGTTACAATTACAGTTACTCAAAAATAAAAGTAATCGCGTTACGGTTCCAGTTATTTTGTCATAGTAACTTAGTTATTTGCATAAACATTTCTTAATTTAACTATCAATACGTTAATGACAACACAATGACTACGTTTTATATGTATTACCTTCCCCCATTGTCAAGAGGCTCTATTATTCCCTTTTCTCAGCTGACAGAAGAGATAATCCATAAACAGATGGGTACATTACGATACTAGCAGGGTAACAGAAGGCTAAACTATATGCAACTGAATGAGTAGAAATACCATTAGTATGAAACAAGAATAAAGATTTGAAGGTGAACAAAACAACAACAAAGGTTTTTTCTGAAGGCGTTCACTGCTTGTTTTAAATTTCTTCTCTCTCTCTCTCTCATATATATATATATATATATATTTATATATATATATATATATATATATATATATATATATATATATATATATATATATATTATATAAGGGGTGGCCAAGCTGCAGGCTCACGTGAGTAAATCGTAACATCCCCCTTCCCCCTCGCTCCCTGGCTCAGATTCGTAGCACTTCCCCAAGCTGACAAAAGGAACGCGCTTTAGGTTTGGCTCAGAGGGCCAGTGATTTGGCAGTCTTGTAGCTACTGCTACCTTCCAGGCACAGTGGGACTACTTTTGACTCGGATAGATCGAAAGTAGATGAAGTTTCCATTTACTGCTCCAAAAAGATTGTGGCCTCCCCCCTTCCCCCTCTTTTCTGCCTCTCATGTTCCCGGTGGCTCTTGGATCTTTAGTGTGCTTATTTTGTTGCTCTTAGGCCGTGGTCAGCCTTGCCACCCCTGATGTATATACGTATATATGTATATATATATATATATATATATATATATATATATATATATATATATATATATATATATATATATATATATATATATATATATATATATATATATATATATATATATATATATATATATATATATATATATATATATATATATATATATATATATATATATATATATATATATATATATATATATATATATATATATATATATATATATATATATATATATATATATATATATATATATATATATATATATATATATATATATATATATATATATATATATATATATATATATATATATATATATATATATATATATATATATATATATATATATATATATATATATATATATATATATATATATATATATATATATATATATATATATATATATATATATATATATATATATATATATATATATATATATATATATATATATATATATATATATATATATATATATATATATATATATATATATATATATATATATATATATATATATATATATATATATATATATATATATATATATATATATATATATATATATATATATATATATATATATATATATATATATATATATATATATATATATATATATATATATATATATATATATATATATATATATATATATATATATATATATATATATATATATATATATATATATATATATATATATATATATATATATATATATATATATATATATATATATATATATATATATATATATATATATATATATATATATATATATATATATATATATATATATATATATATATATATATATATATATATATATATATATATATATATATATATATATATATATATATATATATATATATATATATATATATATATATATATATATATATACATATATACGTATATACATCAGGGGTGGCAAGGCTGACCACGGCCTAAGAGCAACAAAATAAGCACACTAAAGATCCAAGAGCCACCGGGAACATGAGAGCCAGAAAAGAGGGGGAAGGGGGGAGGCCACAATCTTTTTGGAGCAGTAAATGGAAACTTCAACTACTTTCGATCTATCCGAGTCAAAAGTAGTCCCACTGTGCCTAAGGTAGCAGTAGCACAAGACTACCAAAGCCACAACCCTGGCCTCCGAGCCCCAAAGCGCGTTCCTATTGTCAGCTTGGGGAAGTGCTCAGAATCTGAGCCGGGAAGCGAGGGGGAAGGGGGATGTTACGATTTACTCACGTGAGCCGCAGCTCTGGCCACCCCTTATATAATATATATATATATATATATATATATATATATATATATATATATATATATATATATAAATATATATATATATATATATATGAGAGAGAGAGAGAGAAGAAATTTAAAACAAAAAGCAGAACGCCTTCAGAAAAAACCTTTGTTGTTGTTTTGTTCACCTTCAAATCTTTATTCTTGTTTCATACTAATGGTATTTTCTACTTTATTCAGTTGCATATAGTTTAGCCTTCTGTTACCCTGCTAGTATCGTAATGTACCCATCTGTTTATGGATTATCTCTTCTGTCAGCTGAGAAAAGGGAATAATAGAGCTCTTGACAATGGGGAAGGTAATACATATAAAACGTAGTCATTGTGTTGTCATTAACGTATTGATAGTTAAATTAAGAAATGTTTATGCAAATAACTAAGTTACTATGACAAAATAACTGGAACCGTAACGCGATTACTTTTATTTTTGAGTAACTGTAATTGTAACTTAAATACATATTTGACATACTACCTGCAAGTGTAACTAATTTCTTTTAAAAGCATCTTACCCAGACTGAAAAAAACCGACTTAAATGCAGGTGTGCCTCGTCCACAACTGGACAATGTGAGAACCCCAACCCCTCCCCCCATATGGCCGCCCCTAATGACGTGATGATGATAGTTGTCAAGAATTTTGCATACGACCTATTCACAACGTACTAAATTGCAAAGTAATCTTTAGTACTAGGCGTTGTAACCTCCTTCTGTACAAAAATAGAACTCTTTGCAAATATCTTCGCAGGTCAGATTATATTGCTCTAAACTTAAATAACACGAATGCGTCCGAGTCATGGAAGCGTCGCAGAGTCAAAGCAAGGGAATCGAAGCATCCTACAGAAAGACTCACGAAGGACAGCGTTATCTTTCTTTCCGGCGGAAGCTGTATAGACTGTCGGAAGTAGCTGTCTTTAGATAGTAGAATTGTCAGGAAGCTTGTAGCTATATATCCTTTCGCGGATGCTTTACTGGGAGCATTCGCATTCGCAAACTCAGTCCTTGAAAACCATGAAATCAGCACTTTTCCTGCTTTGCTCGCTCCTCTTTATGAAAATGACTGTGGGTAAGTCGGCTTCTCAAGTTTCTTTACAGTCAGGCTTGCAAATACAAGCAAACTATTGAAACATTCCTGAAAGGTTTGGCGTTGATCTTGGCATGATGCTTACCAACAGTACCAAAAAAAAAGAACATGACTTTGTAGATTACGACAATTTTTTTTAAACGTTGTTTTTATTGAAAGTTTTGGAGAATGCAATTTTCTTTAAAATATTACAAACCCAACACCTGTTGGAGGTGAACTGGGTGCACAAGGCTCACCAGAACTTATTGGGACTCACACTAACTACGCCTCAAGTCTTCTTAATATAAAGTTGGGTATCAACTCAGCTTATATTTTTAAAGTATCAATTTATTTGTTAACAAAAGTAAATTACCCCAAGGAAAACAGCATGTTCACCAATATGAGCCTTGAAACGGTAATGGTTTTAATGTTTTGTACCTTCGACAAGCACACCTACAAAAGTGTGACAAATAAATGGGTAGTTCAAGCTAGAAACAAACTTTTATTTATAAGAAATCACTGAACAAATAGATTACAATGAAACTTCCGGAAGACGTTACCGTAATCTTTCTTGAATATCAACACCCAGAAATATGTATTTGACACATGCGCAATAGTTCCAGCTATCATAGCTGCGAGCAAAAGGTCTGTAGGCTCATAGCAGCGGTGAATAATCAATTGTTCTGTGAAGAATACCGTTCAGCCGGTTGAAGTTTTCAGAAAATTAAGAACACGGTGGGAGAACTTACAATGTTGCGCAAAAGAAGTGCACAAATGGTATAAACAGCTTCGTGAAGGACGTCAGCGAAGACACAAAAAAGCCTCGCGGACACGTTCTTCCGACTGCGGTAACGCAGCAAAATTGGTCTTACAAAAAAAAAAACAACTAAATAAACATCAGAGATTTATAAACGATGGCATCAATGTACGGAGGCAGCTAGGAATGTTTCGAACAATTGACACAGTTTAGTTCCGGGAAAAACGATGATATATATGTATATATATTTTTTTTAATCGTTAACTTTGGACTACACGTGTACAGGCACACGACGCCACTGAGCGATATGTTTCTATGTTGATGTGTTACTTTAAGTGTAGACGCACTCAATTCTTATATTGTCTCGTTCGCGAAGAGTGCCCGATAGAATAACCGAAGACTGACCTTAGTCTAATTCGGCTCACGAATAGGACACGAAAATGTGTGAGCGCTCGATTTGCGCTTGGCCGCTATCAATGGGATGGCGGATATTAGAACTTTAATTTTTGAGACTGGGGCAGCAAATGCTACAGGCTCGAAATAGCGGTTTATATATTACGAAATATCAGTGATTAATCTTGAGCAGAATTTAAGAAAGTTAAGGAATTTGTTATATGACCCCGTTCATTCGCTTGACATAAAAATGCTCTTTGTATTTTCGGCCGCCAGTAGCAGAGCATCGTACCTCTAAAAATGGGATATTTTCATGTAAACAGTGCAATATTAAAACAAATATTTCAGTACATATTCAAAATAAGCATGCTTGGTCGTAAGTGAGAACCGCAAACTATGTGTGATCCAGTATTTTTGTTTTTTACAGTCAGTTGATTTATATCGAAGCAAGTAGGCAAAACACTTCTGTATTTCAAATACCAAAGAGAGCATCAATATTAAAGTTAAATGCAAATTTTGCCTAATAAAGGAGTTAGACTGTATTTTTAGTGCAATCTTGCGTCGCTAAAGTGAAAGCAACAAGAAATGTGTGGTGATGGTCAATCAAAATTGTTCTGTTGACAGAATCGCCCACAGTATTTTTTATACTTATTAAGGTTTAGCACGTTTTCCTATGGAGCATGCAGACGCTTTAGGGTTCGAAAGGTCTAGAATGCTCTTTGTAATTGTGTTACGTTGAAGAGACCTGTATGCTTATTAAAGAATTTGCATAGGTAAGAGAATATTTTAGACTTTTGTTCAATTAGAAACACCGCAAATTAATTTGTTCTCTAGTCTGGATGGAGCCGTCGCATTTACCACGCACACTCGACCAACGTGAACCACAAGCTAGCATGTCCGTCGTATCTGCCAAAGCTAAAGAGGGACTGCATTTTGAAGCTGAAATTTACTTTAACAGTGACCGAGGCGCAGAAAAATGGACTGTGCTTCCAGCCACCACTTTCGGGCCAGTGCTACGCCTACTTCGTGAAATACTACTACGACCCTCTAGCGGGACGCTGCAGAGAGTTCGTCTACGGAGGTTGTGGAGGAAATATGAACCGGTTTGATTCGGTAAAAGAGTGCAGACGGACATGTGGACTGTCATAAGCTGGCATGGAGCCTGGTAAGCAATATTGCATACGCGTTTGTCTAATATCCTATATATGATTTTATTCTCTCCAGCGCACCTACGCAATGCGGGGCTGATTGTGCTTCGGGACGATACCTTAATAAAATGAGATAGCACCACGGTAAAGGGATGCCGAAGGGGAGTTTAAAATAAAATATATGTCTTTGGAATATTTTTACTCTATACCAAAACGCGGCCGTGACGTCACACACCTGCGGTGTTTCTGTCGACGGCACTGCGCTTGTGCTGACGCTTCACTTTACGCAGGCTTGTTTCGTAAACAGTGTGTTGGTCTCATACATTACAAGAGGTGTTCCTACTGCATTGCGTTCTAGGTGTCAGAAATTTGAAAGGAAAGAAAAATTCCATTAAGTCAGCCATTGATGATGACTACCCATCACAACTTTTACTGTTGGCAATTCCTGTGGCATTAAACGAAGGTAAATTTTGTTTCGGGCAAATTTCTCACCGACGAAACCTAGACAGAAGAACTTCAACCTGATTAAAATATTTTTCTCGGGTTGTCTACCCTGCAACTGAAGCAGCAACGACACATAATGCGATAAAGATATTCATCTCCCATCTGTAGATGGTCGTATGGAATCGACCTTGTCACCCCCACAACGTGTTGAACCGTGTTATATTTTTTGTGATCCCGTCGTTGCTTTTTGTTTTTTGCTGTTGTGAGATAAGTTAACACCCAATATCCAAACAAATTCTTGATCTCACATACTTCCACGGTGCAAGTTTTGTATTGGAAAGGCATTTGCTGAAGTACTTCCTATAAAGTAACAGACGAGAGATTCTTATTCAAATATTATTATTAGGGGATAACTTTTCCCAAAAGAGAGTAATTATATATTTTTCGTTTACAGCTAATCTAATAGAGAGGTTAAGCTACGTGCTCCAGTGACCAATAAATACTTTCGCCTTTTTTGTTTTCTCCCGCACCCGCTCTTTGCTCGGGAGTATCCCATAGAGCGCCATCCAGTGGTACAAGAGAGACTCTTAAATGTTCAATGATTACATAGTCTCCACAGCTCGGTCACTTTAGTGGTAAACGGAGCGGAGCTCTCTCTGCATTCTCGCGCGCCTATGGTGTATAGCGCTCTCAGGTACACGGGCGTTCACAGAGTAGACAGCTTTGCCTCGGTAAATTATCCCCGTAACAGCAGCCCCTGTTGGTGATCCTTCACATAAGGAAGAAATCAGTGCAAAAGTAGACAATGATGTTTTCCTTTCTGTTTTGAACAAAGATCACTTTCGTAGAGAAACATAAAAACACCTTCTTAAAAACGCCTGGAAAAACAAAAACTGCCCGACGCTACCCAAAGTCATAAAACATGATAATTACAAAACGTATGAAATTGTTCTCACTTCACATTTAAAAGCTTCTACGCGAAAGAAAATGTGGGGAAGACAATCAAATTTACTTCGCGTGTCATTTTCTACAAATATGCCCAGTAATAAAAGAAGCTCTATAAGCTTTGTACCAAGGAAAACTAAACACCGTCGAGTTACAAACGTAATTATTGCGCGTTAAAAGCAGGAATACCTCGTTGCTGCCAAAAAAATTTAGAAAGCAAAACGAAGGACGAAAAACAGGTAGACGTCTCGTCCTGTATTCGTCCTTTTTGTTTCTTTCTGATTACTTTTAAAGCGTGTTATGCAAACACGTTCTAATTTGTTAACTTCGTTGATCCTCAGTTAGTATTTACTCTATCACCTCTAGAGCATCGTCTCGTTAAACACAATATTTATCGGCAATGTTACCAATGAACATTATAAATTAAACAATAATTTGCCAGCTCCCAATGAAATAGCTACTTTCTGCTGTTATTCCTTGAACATGCTCCAACTATAGTTATGTGTTTTTATTGCTAATATTCACAATGCATTCTCACTTGTGGTTCGGGCTCTGGGACCTTGAGCTTGAAACATAACTATGCGTTGATTACACATTACGATCTAAACCTAATGTCCATGCTATTCTACGCGTTTCGACTTCTATAGACGTACAAGATAGTAAGCGATAACCCTCCAGCTCCCCGTTCAATTCAACGTTTTGATAGCTGCCTCTCAATAAAAAGTTCGCA
Source organism: Ixodes ricinus (assembly GCA_037355805.1). Lineage (NCBI taxonomy): Eukaryota > Metazoa > Arthropoda > Arachnida > Ixodida > Ixodidae > Ixodes > Ixodes ricinus. The sequence goes on along the minus strand of JAZHYW010033192.1, from coordinate 49,899 downwards.
TTGTATTTGCTTTTATACCGGCGGCGAGTTCTTACGCAATATTTTGTATTCCGGACTATTATGCACAGAGGTAAATTTGAGCTTAAAAATTATTTTTCCGTACATAATCATCACCTGCTGAATTTTCTCCACTGGGCGTTTATGTCTTACTTCTGCTTAAAAAATAATTCACTATTACTACTTTATTTTTAGTGATGAAAATACAAATGTATATTTGTCTGTTTTATAGTCCCTCTTACATTTATAATTCATAGTGTTTTGAAAGATACAAAAATTACCATAAATTTACGTTTTCACCTCGGCTGTGATTCCTTCAGATTTTAGAATTGCTTTTTATCTGTTCAATTTTAGCCAGTTTTCATTTTCTTGAATGAGCAAGGAGATTCGAAGCATAAATTATCCTTGGATACCTTAGGAATATTTTACAGCATCGAGCGGTGGGGTTTTCCATCAAGATGAAATCTGAACCATCCATGCTTGTCCGCTTGGTCACAGCTAACTTTGTGCGTCATCTCCAGTGGTATTGAGGGCATAAGAAACAAAAAGACAGACTCAACTTTTCTTGCTGGCCAGTCTCTTGCGTGAAACAGCTGGAACTTGATAATCGCACTGGTCAACAACCCCACGGATGACGAGTGCTTTTGAAAAACAAATATTTGTATTGTTCGCACTTGAAGTTGACGTATTCCGCACGGGGTAGATACTACACTCTTAAACATATAGCGTCCGCAGATATATAGTGCCAATACTACTGTAATGTGGAAGTTGATCCACACCCTACGTACGGTTAAGAGTTGAATAACGGTTTCTGGTTTGTCGCACGTACAGTTTCTGGTTTGTCTGAGTCGTGCTGACACTCCGCGGCTGAACAAAAGTAGGGAAACAAGAACGTCAAGGACTAGCAGATGTGTACACTAGGGGTGCTGGCTCTGACCTCTTTAGCTTGCTCTCGTGCTTTTCGCTATGCTCTTTTTGAATGCGGACCCAGCACGTCAGTTAGAGCAATATAGGCGTGTGTCAAGTTCTTTTTCTTTTTTTTTCGCATAAATTCGCAAGCGCTATGTTTACGTTTTTTTTTTTAAGTTTTAGCATTTATGTTAAATAATGAAATTCTCTATTTCTATATGCGCTACTACAGCCTATAAAAATGTTGAAAAGCTCTTTAATAATAATTATGGGCTCAAAAATTGCAGGCTGAAATCAAGCAGTATACTTGGGATTAAATCTCACAATTTATCTTCCCTTGCTCGAATATATTTACCCCGCATAAGACAGCAATTCTTCATGACATGCATGTGCATCAAAAAGCTTTTAATATCTCCGGACAGTATGACAAAAAAATTAAGGAATCACCGAGAAGACGGTTCTATATATGCGCGAGTTTCTCTCTACCCAGCGTTAAAAACACAAAAAACTGCAATATGTAGTGAAAAAATTGTATGGGGTGCAGGCAGAGCTGGTGGAAGTTAACCATAGTTTTGTTTAACCCGAGACTGGGGTATTTCGGAAAAGGACGAGAAGAAAAGAATGCCACAAGGAGGCGACGTCTCAAACACAGCTAAGGATTTTATTCCATCGTATGCATTTTTATACACACCACGTCCACACACCACGTCCCACCTACCAACCAAGTCGACCAATGACAACATAACACCCGGAATACTCTAAGCCAAACATAGGCCCAAACTCGTCCCTTTTCCGAAACTTCTCGTCCCTCTTTCCGAAATACCCCAGTCTCAGGTTAAACAAAACTATGCAATATGTATTTTGTCGGATATTTCATAAGATATTGGAGATCAAAATATAGGTAAGCCAACACTACTGGAAGCCGAATACAAAAATATGGATGACTCACCATGATACTTGGATTGAACATGGTTAAAATTCCGCACAAACAGAAAGGAACAGTGAAGAGAAGAGGGAAGAGAGAAGAGACAAGCGCAAGCTCACAATTCGATGTACTGTGCAACAACTCGATGTTTGCGCTTGTCTCTTCTCTCTTCCCTCTTCACTGCTCCTTTCTATTCGTATGCAATTTTAAACATGTTCAATCATTACCAACTCGCCCAACTAACCACTTTGATACTTGGATCACAAGGAGTAATATTGTGGCTCCGCATAGCCACAATCTGATCTTAGTTTAGGAGAGTTTAAATTTAATCAGTATTTAAAATGTGAGAATATCACTGCTTAAAGACAAACGTTTTTTGCAACCGGCTAAATTGAATGCAAGCAAGTTCTAGGCTGCTACCAACACTATAAATCTGATCCCATTCTGAATATTTTTCATAGAATTAGTAGGATTCGCATGTTGGTTTGCTGTCATAAATTTTGAGTAAAAGAGAGGTTGGAATGAGGGAGACAAACTTCGTATTTCTCTCTGACTTAAATGAAATGTTGGTCTCTTGTTTTTGTTTTTTTACAGATGGATAAAAACCATACGCTGCCAATACATTCAAGGACGGGAGATGAAGTTCCCCAGGAAAGTGCAATGAAGACGAATAACCGAGATGATTGTTCAAATTTATCGCCATCTTCAACTATGATCTTCAAGAAACTATGTACTTGTCATCATAATCTGTTTCCAGTAAACGCCAGTCAAGCTACAATTTTTTTATGGAGAAATGTAAAACACCCTTTAATGAATGCCTACATTTATTAAGGGAGTATCTCGAACAGCACATAATAATTGAAGGTAATTTAAATTCGCTTACATACGTGAGTACCTCTTTTGATATGTACGTTTTAATACTAAGAGTACTTTGCTTTTAATGCGTTTCAGTGGACTTCATACGACCTGAAGAACTAAAAATGTTCAAACAAAAACTTTTGCACGTTCTACTTTTATATATGCTCATCCGCTCAAAGAAGATGACTTAAGCCAAAATCGGTGAGCGTAGTGCACCTTTTTATAACTACAATGAAAACATTTTCCTACACTCCTATAGATATCCATGTATTCACCCAGGTAGACCTAATATTTTTGGTCAATTTTAAGGGGCGGGTGCTCGAATTTGAAATGATGAACGAATACGTGAAAAGAGACGAACAATGTCCACTTTGACTCAAGCTTTCTCAAGGATGAGTTTTTTTAAGAAGATTTGCCATGGCAGCCGCTTTTGGTCAAATGATCTAAATTGTGTGTTTTGTCAACATTTAAAAACTCAGCCGACCTCCGAAAATTCCTGGCTTGGGCGCGGGTTCCCACATTTCGCAAGATGAACGAATTCCTATCAAGCCATCTCCATTTTGAGACCAGTTTTCTCAAAAGGATTCACTTTGAAGCATTTGCGCAAATGCTTCATACGTTTAAGATGTGTTCGATGGAGCTATATCTTATATGGCCTTTAGTTCGGGGCTGGGTTGTCTTCTAACAGTTCCCTGGCGAGGCGCGGACGCCCAAATGTCAAAAGATGAACGAATGCGTAAAAACTGCGAAGTCATCTTAAAAGGACTAATTTTGAAGTCTTTGCCATCGTACCAGAATGTGCATAAGGGCTTTGCATTTTATATCCCGCCTTTAGTTGGGAACTGAGTTGCCCTCAAAAGGTTCCTTGGCGAGGCGCGGACGTCCAAATTGTAATAGTTGAACAAATGCGTAAAAACGCGGCCGAACCATCCCCACTTTCACTGGTTTTCTCGAAAAGACCAATTTTGAAGTTTCTACTATTGTACGACAATGTGCTTGAGGGCTTTTCATGTTATATTTTGCCTTTTGTTGGGGGCTGAGACGTCCGCAGAAAGTTCTCTGGCAAGGCGCGGATGGCCAAATGTTAAAAGAAGAACAAATGCGTAAAAACGGCCAAACCAACCCCACTTTAAGACGATGCTACTTGGTATGCGTAGATTTTTTAGGATTTTTCAAGATGGACTTGTCTAATAAAATATATTCCGTGTTTTCGCACCGCCAGCCTTCTGCCTGTTGCACAAGTGGTATTTTTAACGCACCCCCGCACTTCCGATCTGCTGCAATTTTTGTTAAAAATGTACTGATTCAGTGACTTTTCATTACGCTCATCAAGTTTCTAATTTGAACCATATCATTATTTTTACTAAATAAAGCTTATTCAGCAAGTGTCTCTTCATTATTCAACTTATCGCTATGATTTCCCCTATATAATGTCCCCCTCACCATATGACTTACGTGATTAAACTGCATTAGTGAAGTCGTCACAAATATTTAAAAGCGATATGTAAGCCTAAAACACACCCATAATATAAATGTATGAATCAAACATTGTTGTACACCTTGACGTTGTGTAAATGTCTCATAAGCGATGGTTTCCATTCCTTGTTTCAGCTGAAATCCGGACGCAGCCGACGCTAAGAGCTAATGGGACCGATCAAGCAGAGTCAAAACAAGATAATGATTGAAAACCTGAGACTGTGGTTGAAAACGGATTTCGTGAAGTAGGAAGAAAAAGGGGGACAGATAACGTCTGAGACATTGTCTGTCCCTCTTTTTCTTCCTACTTCACGAAATTCCGTTTTCAACCACAGTCTCAGGTTTTCAATCATTATGTATCACTTACACCAGCTCGCCTGCACTTTAACCGTTTTTTCATTCAAAACAAGAGTCACTGGACTTTTTCTGTTCATAATTGGTATAGGGAGGATAGGACACATACAGAAACATGACATTTGAGGGTGCGTTTTTGACCCTGTCTGATTGGTCCCATCAGCTAGCAGCGTCAGCTGCGTCTGTACGTAAGGTGAAAGGAAGTATAGGGGATATTACTGAGTTCTAGTATTGCGTATTTGAGAAAACGCAAGCGCTGCGCGTTTGCCTTGGTGTTGCGTTCTCCACGCTGCGCATGCGCGAAGTCGCCATGCGTCAATCCAAGGGCGCAGCTTGGGCTCCGCGCACGGGCAGTGTGGAACGTGCAATGCTAACGCAAACGCACAGCGATTGCGTTCGTTCGAATACGCAGTGCTAAAACCCACTGTTGCCGCGTGCGTTGCTGAGTTGGCAACGTATCCGGCTGTCCCTCGAAGGAATATGGTTTGAATCCCGCCCGGCCCGGATACCTATTTTATCAATTCTGTTCACTTCTAAGAAGTCCAAGCTTAATATTGGCTGTCAGCGAGTGTTCTGGTTCAGATCATTTTGAACGTGCCGAGTGTACGAATGTAGCCCAAACAGGCTGCTTCGGGACAGTCGCCCTTCCGTCGCGGAGGCAAGGTGCGTGGCACCTTTCTTTTTAAACTTGTAGGAAAACGTTTGCATCATCACTCACCCGTGGTTATTAAACATTGATTTTTTGCTCCAAATTCATCATCTTTTTTATTGGTGACAGCATTGCACCAGGCGAAAAGGGGGATGTAAATCAACACGCAGAAAAGTATGTTCTTGAAATACATAAGCTGACAATGCATCATTAGATACGTCTTGTACGGGATTAACAACTAATAACAGCCCACTATTTTTGCCTTATACTCGCTCACCAAACAAGTATCTTTGAAGGTACCTAACTATAGGGACCGTGCGGCACCTAAAGAGGGCGCGTCGATCCAACTGATGTTCCCGCCAAAAGACTCTGTTGGGAACCACACCGGGGCACCACTGTCCCTTCGTACGCTTCTCATTATCACTTCGCAGCCAATCAGATTGCGGCGTTACCATTATGAAGGCCGAAGAAGCAATCAGGCAGCGCATGAATATAATAAGCCCTGCAGTTCTTTGTTCAGTGAGAACGGCAGGGCATATTATGTTCATGCTCTGCCTGGTTCCTTCTTCGAACTTCATAATTAGTAACGCCGCAATATGATTCGCTGTGGAGTGATAATACAGAGCGTGCGACACCCAAGTGGGCGCGCCGATCCAACCGATGTTCCCGCCAAACGACTCTGCTGGGAGCCGCAACGCGACGCCACTGTCTTGTCGCACGCTTCCCATATCGCACTCCAAGGTAACTATAAGAACAATAGAAATGCGCGCGATGAGTTCCGTGAAATTGTTTGAAGTTACGATGTTCGTCCCTTGATTGCAGTATCGCCATAAAATGAAAAGGAAGAATGATAAAGTTATCAGTACGTTTCAACTCCGAAACACCTATAATCTCATTTTTATAAGATACTCATTTTTCGATGGGAACACACTTCGCTTTGGCGGGAATTTGGACACAGCGGAAAATATAAAGGCGAATACGACACGTGGGGACAGTTAAGTGAACTAGAAGTGTCTGACACAAATTTCTGATTATTATTACTTAGACACGAAACACACTGGGTTGGCCCAAAGCAACTGCAACACTTTCCGTAAATAAAATTAGCAGACTGCCTTTATGAAGGTGCCGTAAGTAAAAGACGACATCGCAGGACCTGCGGACTCCCCGTAAACTGAAGTCTTTCAATAAAACGCACGCACCCTTTCAGTACTTCAACTGCAGTTTTCGTATTGGCGGTCATCCACAAACAATAGTCAAACCACCGAGATAACTGTTGTTACCAGCTAAAAACTGCCATTGTGCTTCCTTTTCCGCAAAACGCACAGGGGACAATGAAAACAACTACGTCTAGAGCTCCTGCATAGGCTTCCTGCGGGAGCAAGAGCTGCGCGTCTATTTCCACGTGCCGCAGCGCCGCTATTCGCCGAGATCCGATCACGTGAGGAACAGACTCAAATGCTCTACAGGAAAGTAGACGTTGCACGCGCCCCGGAGTACGTTCCTTTGCTTTTAAACGCGCTGTGCACCTCGAACGCGAGGCACCGCTATTCGCCGAGTTCAGTCACGTGAGGAGCAGACTCCGAATGCCGTGCAGGAAAGCCGGCGCTACGGGGATGACCGCGCAACTCCTGCTCCCGTAGGGAGCCTCTGCAGGAACTCTAACTACGTCCTTCTTCTAGCGCCGCAATACTGCGATGTATGCGCGGTATCGCGGTGATCTGCTGGAAGAGCTGCTGAGCGCAAGAGTCTTGCCAGTATGTGAATCGCATTTGATGGTAGAAACGCCATTACCAAGCGCCCTCAGCGGCGAAAAGAGGTACTTCACCGGCGACAGCCCCTCACATAGAGAGCCATTATATGGACCGGTCAGGTTTGTAGTAAGTCGCAATTACGGCAAGTAATGATGTTCAAACAGTTGTAAAAAAAGACGCCCATGCGCCGCCAAGATGCTGAGAAAGGTTGCAATTAAAAAAAAATGATAAACAGATCAGAATGGCAAGGCAAGGTTGCCATTCTCCTCATCAAAAACATCAAGTAAGATTAAAGGGACACTGACAGGGCATTTATGCTCGCCAAGGTTTTTATTTGTTTGTGGAATATAATCGCCCAACAATCCAGAACAGAATTTGCGGTTAGAAATTCGTTTTCTTTCCGCCTGAAATCCGCCGATTGAGAACTGGCCGGTTAAAGTCGCGCTCACTCTCTTTTGTGTGGTCACGTGCCGTGTTCTATGGTTTAGAAACAACCACTATAGCTGATCAAAGTTGTGGGTCATCGAAGGCACACCCTCAATAATAGAAATTAACAGAAATATGATTCCCATTTTATGTGGCTTCTAGATACTGCAAATTACGTTGATTTAGAAAGAAAGAAAAAAGTTTCACAGCCACGTTACTTCCGTAAACTCTCTCCTCCACAGTTCAATTTCGGTTGCGAGTAGTTGCGTTTTTTTTTTTTTTAACTTTATTAAAATTATACGTTTTGCTCTAGCAAAGCTTTGATAATGTAGTCTTCTGACACCAAAATAAATCGGCTATCAAAATAAATATGTATATATATATTTCAGGGGGGGGGGTTGTCAGTGTCCCATTAACGTTCTGGGAGCCCTCCATTTTCGGACCTTCACCAAGACACCGGCTGTCACGTTCAGACGCAGAGCATGCACAGCCAACGCACATTTTCACATCTTGTTTCACTATTGCGAGAGCGGAGCTTACAGGCAAACAGTTAAAATGTACACGAAAGGCTTACCTGGCGCTAGTGCATACACAACTTCCCGGATCCAACTGAAGTAGGCAACTACCAGTCTACTTTTCCAGTGCTCCTGTGGATTCCTACCAAAAAACGAGCGTGCATGTTGTCTCTTCGCCGTAGAATGACAAAGATCCCCTTTGGTATGTGTATCATAGCCTGTAGTGTGTCTTTAAGACTGTAAAATAATAAATGCTCGAATTACAGTATATTATTTTACCAGCGAAACATGTTAAGCTTATAATTACCTCAGGCCCAACCCGGTGTTACACAGAAGATAAGTGTAAAGACAAGCGTCAAATCTAAACAAACTAACAATTGAAAGGAATGGAGAGTTTGTTCAAGGCGCTTCAGCATTCATATGATGCTAATATATTACTAATGTGCCATCCCTGTCACTTTACGAAATAGAGCTCGTCATGCAAGTTTACGAGCAGTAAAACAAACACCTAAAACAAAAACAAAAAAGAATGTGGGCTATCAAAGATCTCCCTTTATGTCAGTTCATATGCTGGGAAGCTAACATATTGACGTATTTAGCGCACAAAGCTGGTAAGCTCTTATCGGGCACCTGTTTCTTAGCTTCTCCCTTTTTAAAAACAATTTCATTCGTGCTCGTGATGTTTTGAACGCTAGAAAAAGCACCTTCGCACATACGCATGAGCAGAAAAATTAAATCGAAGGGTATTAATGGATGTTTGCGAGTACGGCCACCGGGTGCCGGCCATCTTGCTGCTGGTGTAGGCAGCTCTCGAAGCGCGGCTGCTTATAAACATCAAATATTACTTGCCTTTTACTTTTTCCTGATCGTCTTTATGGATAGAAGCTACCAATCCAGTGTTACTGCGTTGTTCTTGTCGTCTCTTTTGATTTTCACGATTGAGATCTTTCGTGTGGAACATGAACGTGTACTCCCCCTGAAGAAGAATTGGGCACGCCGTGTTGGCGCTAACAGTATTCACCAGTTCACATCGAATTGTCTAATGGCATTAATTTGAATCACAAACAAAACTGTTTTTTGCTCGAAATACCTGACCAATATATTTATCTCTTGACTGAGAAATCTTTCAAGCTGTTTAGAACGTAACTCTTTTGCGTACTACCTGCCCTTATAATCAAGCGAAGAGAAAAAGTTTACCCTATTTTCGCCACAAGATTGCATTATCGGAAATAAATTCTTTGACTTGTTTGCTGTCTTCTTCAATTTGCAACAGCGCTCTAGCGCCAGCTGAACTTCTAGCGTACATTGTAATAAGTTAATGCTTACTTACCCTACACACCCATAGAGCGCCAGTATTGCACCGTGCACGCGACTGCGCTCTGGTATGAAGCAGGTCAAGCTCAGCGCGTAGCGACGAGAGGAACGTGGATCGACACATCTTACATGCAAATAATGTTAGCTCTTTAGTCTCAAAATTTCATAAATTGTATATTGCGTTCTCAACCCTAGGAACACTGCGAGATCTAGGACATTCCGTTAGCAACGTGGGGTTAACCATAGTACTCTAACCAGCAGTATTCATGGTTCTACGACGCAGTCTTCATTGAAGCCCAGAAAATGACAGCGGAATGTGGGAGCCGACTAGAATACTCTGAATTGTGAAGCGTCACACTTGTCACGGGAGCAAAATTACTAACAAGGACTACTCCGATTTCAGGATGTGAGCAGTGTGAATGGCTAAGAATCAACTCAAACTCCCTATCAATTCCTGGAATGGAGATACCGGCGCAAACCTAGGTTTTAAGACATATTGATAGGGTGTCAAGACGATATCTGCCGGTCGAAGAAGGGATGCTCAGCAGGGCATCCCTTCTGCCAATAGTACCTCAAGTCACGCCCTGTGTTGTGACATGCTGGAGAGATGATCGCTTAATAATCTAAATGGTCCGTGTATAAGGCGTGCGACGCCATCACCCGACTCATCATCCAAGTAGCATCGAGTCAATCGGAGGCTTGATTTTTCGGCTACACTGATTTCTAGACTCCTCCCCCCCTTTTGGGCGAGACAAAGCAAGTTTCAGGTGAAGAGTGGATACGTGTAAGACACGCAATATATAGACCAAATCCACAATTGTGCATACTACTTCTACAGACTGTCCTTACTTTCTTTTATTATATGGGTATGCCAGAGATGATGATTCGCGTGTTATTCGAACATCGTCGTACGTCATCCAAATAAGCTCGCCCGAGCGATAAAAACCTCTCAATGTTATCGCGTGCGTGGCTGAGTTGGCAACGCAGGCAGCTGACACGCGGACGAGTGGGGTTTGATCCCCGCACCGACCGGGCTCTTTTTTATTATCACTTAATGTTCCATTTGAAAGTTCCCACGCACTCTCCGGTGTCATGGTGCGTTCTGGTTCAGAACATTCACGAGAGTTCAGCGTGTATAAGGTCAGAGTTCACTCGCGGCTTGAGGTAAGTCGCTCTCTGCGTCTGCGACGCAGAACCTTGGTACCTTTCACTTTAAGTCTATAGGTATACTAGTTTCCCTAATAAAATGTTTATTTTTAGTTTTACATTCATCTCTTTTCTTTTCGTGTTTTGAAAATATTCACAGACTGTAGATACATACAGCAGCTACCTCTCTACCTAATAACCGAAGAGGTTTGGGCAGTTATAATAACGTGCGTAAGCCTTAAGCATGCCCTTACCAAAGAAGGCTGCCAGGCTGCCGCCTGGGTTTTTAGTTATTTCACCATTCCTTTGCCATATATCAGAAGGCAGTACGTAATAAGCGTACTGTGGATTGCGGGAACACGCGGACAAATAGTTTATTAGGGACAGAGACATCTCAGTCCTTGTTAATGCAATGAAATTGACGCTGACACTTTGGCGCGGTTCATGCGTCTGGATGCGCCGAAGCCCCGAGGTTTTCCGCTTCAATTTGGCTGAGGTGTCTCACGCCAACTATCATCGTCAAGAAACCGGCAATCGAGCGTTTTTCGTTGACTGATGAGCGTGCCCGTTTTCTAATCAGAAACAGCACGATATGACTTATATAGCCAATAAATTTAAAGACGCATATCTTGATACACCATTTTTTATAATTAAAAAAAGTATCCGTCGTGCAAAAACGCGAGAAAAAGACATTGGCGTGGCCAATTGCGCGCGAGGGTGTAGCACTCGATTGCTGGGCCTGATCGCGGATAAAAGTTTTTTTTCTACATCCAGCTTGTCTTGTCCTTCTTGGGTGTGACCAGTATGCCTCGATTCGTATACGGACGTCACTACGATGTACGCCTCGGTAACGGACCATTTGCGCGTTGCGAAGTAACGCCTTTCTCGAGAGGCAAAATCCGATTAGAAACGGGTGTGTCCCGACATTTCATCACGTCGTTAATAAGAAAATTGGGGTCTCCTGATTGTAACTTTTTTTTAATGTTTAGAATGCTTAGGGCTTGCAGAACGTTTAATAACTAAAAACAGACGATCGTATCGCTGAATTCGTTTTACTGACCCTTTACGTTTTTTCAGGGCACGAGGTCAATGTTCCTCGGAAACTGCCACTACATTTATCTTTCGAATCTCGCACTATTGTCAAAATGGCTCTTACCGCTTATCTCGTCAGGGTTAATTCAGGAAAACCGGTCAGTGTACTTTCACATAACGACAAAAGCCACTGCTTTTGTTTTTGTTTGGCCCATTTTGTTTGCGCTTTAGAAGAAAGAGAGGCTGTGTTTTTTAAACAGTCAAAGCTATGGACAATAGAGATTGCATGAAATAGGTAAGGGGTGCAGTTGAAAAGTCTATATGACATCAGTCAACTTTCCGAGACATGGGGATGGAGTTTTGGTCAGGATGGTGCTCGTCTGATGAAAGCCCCCGGGAAGATGATAAAAAAAAATAAAAACTATTAGATCCCACTGGACACATTACGACGTTCGGTGTCTTTACAGTTTCCAGTGTGGCCACGATTATTACAAAAAAAAGCATGAACTCAAATGTGAGTAAAAATGCCAAAATTAAACACCATACTTTTGTCCCCAGTCACCCAAAATCAAAACGAATCCAATCCCCGACAGTCGTCTCGGCCCTCCTTTCGTAAACTCGTAGGTGCCCCTTTCCTCTCCGGGACCAACCGATTCTTTCAAATTCCACCACTTCCACGTGGTACACGTTACCCAATGGTAGGCGAGCGGTCAACCTGGCGCTCTAACCGCCAAGACCAGATTCCTTTTAGAGCCATTGCCTGCATTTTTCCCAGCCTGGCTGGCGCAGACAGCAAAATTATTACATCGGGCAAAAAGCGACAATGTGACGCCAAGCGGCGAAACCCTCTATACACAGGCACACTCGGTTAAAAGCCACAAACCGCTCCAAGCGCGGACTCTCCCAGGGATCTGTCCGTGCAGCCTCCCGCTTGAGACGTTTCTTAACGACCGCGGGGAAGCGCTCGCACCTCGCGGCCGCTAAGCCCCCGCAAATGCTCCTTCCAAAACACCTTGTTAAGTATGGAAAATTCCTGCTTATTATTTAAGGTGATTTTTGTTCGAAACGTTTATTTTTCCGGAGTTGCGTCGACATTGTCTTTCTTTTTAAACTTTCTATGTCGGGTTCGGCGTTTTGAAGGGAGCATTCGCGGGGTCATCGCGGCCGACTTGGGAGAGCCTCCCCCGCGGTCGTCTCGGGTTTCGGTACGGAGAGAGCCCCCGCTTCGGGGCTGCGTGTGGATTTTAACTGAGTGTTCCTGTGTGTAGAGGATTTCGCCGCTTAGTGTAAAATTGTCGCTTTTTACCCGAGGTAATAATTTAACTGCTGGCGCCAGCCAGGCTGCAAATAATGCAGAGGACGATTCTACAAGGATTTTGGATTTGGCAGTTGGAGCGGCGGGCTGACAGCTCGCCTACCATTGGGCAACAGTGTACCACGTGGGAGTGGTGAAATTTGAAGGATTGGTTGGTCCCTGAGGGGAAAGGAGGCTACTACGAGTCTATAAAAGGAACGCCGAGAGGGTTCTGGGGATTGGCTTCGATTCGATTTTGGGAGACTGGGAACAAAAGTACGGGGTTTTCATTTTGGAAGTTTAACTCATGACTGTTGAGTTGTTTTGTTTCACAATAAACGTGGCCACACTGGCCAACGTAAAGCCAACCATCGTCGCAATGTGTTCAGCGGGACCGAACAACTTTTAGTTTTTTTTATTATCAACTTCCCGGGGGCTGCTGTCATCATCGGGCGAGCACCATCATCGGTCATCACCATCCGGACCAGGACGCCCACTCCCACTCCCTCGAAGGAAGTTGACTCACCTGCTCATAGAGAGACATATTAAAAAAAATGCTGACGCAACTATAGAAGCATCAACGTTTCAAAAAACAAAAACACGTTAATTAAGCAACAGGATTTCTACATACTTAACAACACCCTTCAGCACTCTTCCTCAGGCGGCCGCGGGGTTGGCTCATGGGATAGAATCAGATGATACGCGCTTCACAGCAACTACCTCTAGGAGTTTATTGACTTCAAGGTATCGACGTTTTTCAAAGAAACACTTGTGCGCAAAGTTTGTAGTGGGACACATTAGTACTGCCAGTGACGATGGCACCAACGCCAAATTCAGCTGAAGGAATATTAATTAATTATTTATTTATTCATCTATTTATAATAGGAAAAACTACAAAAATTAAACTCCGAGTATCAAAGAATTGGAGATAAAAAATATGCTCCGATAAACTCCTGGGTTGGGCATGACTCGCCGCCGACGGCCGCCTGTGCATAAATTATGCTCGACTAATTTTGACTCACCACCGAGAGTCGCCTGAAGACTAAGTATCCTGGGCTAAGTATGGCTCGCCGCTCACGGTTTCTGTGGACTAGGTACGCTGCGTTGAGTATGACTCGCTGCCGACGGTCGCCTGTGCATAAATTATGCTCGACTAAGTGTGACTCACCACCGAGAGTCGCCTGAAGACTAAGTATCCTGGGCTAAGTATGGCTCGCCCTCACGGTTTCTGTGGGCTATACTTCGTTTCACCTTCCGTCCAGACGCAGCGGATGCTACGAGGGAACGGGACCAATCGAGCAGCGTCAAAAGTGCAAATCACTAGGCTTGTTCTGTTTATGATTGGTTCAGCGATGAAAAAACATAGAGAGAAACATTACGAACACCATGATGGTGCCCTCGACGCTCGTCTGATTCGTCATATAATCTCGTAGCATCGGCTGCGTCTGGACGGAAGGTGAAACGAAGTATAGGTACGCTGTGTTGAGTATGACTCGCCGCCGACGGTCGCCTGTGCATAAATTATGCTCGACTAAGTATGACTCACCACCGAGAGTCGCCTAAAGACTAAGTATCCTGGACTAAGTATGACTCGTCACCTACGGTTTCTGCGGACTAAATACGCTGGGTTGGGTATCACTCGCCGCCGACGGTCGCCTGTGCAGAAATTATGCTGGTCTAAGTATGACTCACCGCCGAGAGTCGCATGTGAACTAATTATGCCGGACTGCGTCGCCGCCGAAGGTAGTTTGCAGACTTAGTATGCTTGACTAAGCATGACTCACCGTCGACAGTCTCCGGCGCACTAATTATACTAAGCTGAGTTGAACTCGCCGCACGATAGACTGCAGATTATGTCTGCTAGACTGAGTATGATTCTCCCCGACAGTCGCCTGCGGACTAATTATTCTGGACTAAGTATGACTTGGGAAATTAAACCGTTGCCGTAATGGAGTCGCAGATCGTCTTTAAATACTATACCATTTTACACTCCCTTGTACTGCATAAACGGTTCTTTATTAAATATTAAATTGCTAAAATAACTGCGATGGAAATAAAAACAATAATTTAGCCGAGTCCGTTGAGACTTTTTATTAGATTTAAAACCAATGCATATATTTCTTTGATATCTCTACTTTCTGCGGACGGGCCGGGCCTTCCGGAGCTTACATGCGCCTTTCGTTAGTGATTCACCATGAACAGCGCCAACAACGTTTATATTTCCTCGCTGTATCTGACGAAGACTGAGTTGAATATCCCAAGTCAAAAATTACTCCGTCGACCTGACATTGCATATATCTAATCGTCTCTTTCCCCCGCCTCTCTCCATAGATGCTTCCCCTTCCCAAGATTTGCCCGCCTTTAAACGGCTCCTCGCTTTTCGAATTTGTAGATGTCCGTTGCCAGCTTAAAAATGTGCTTGTGTTGTATTTTTTGTTTATATATTTATTAGTCCATCAATCTTTACTTCTGAAGCGTTGCACAAACCTCCGCAATATACTAATCCTTCAAACCTTGGCGCGCGTGACTGTCATGCGATCTAAGATGGTATTTCGTAGCACAATTAAATTTGTTTTTTCAGTGTAGGTATGATTTTAGGAGAAGGTAGAAGAATTTCAGAATTCAGATTTAAGCTGCAGCTGTGTGGTTGACATCTGTATTATTTTACCGAACATACTGTTTTCTCTGTTGATGGCGGCCTAGATGAAAGCATATACAAAACTCTTACTCTCCTATTAACGTAGTAGTTGTGGACATCCTTTAAAAAGTATTGTTATGATCCGTATATGTAATTAACTGGGATGATATAAAAAGTTTTATGTACTGCTAACTCGCCACCTATTGTCATAATATGTTTAGTAGTTACTACATCTCTTGTCACGGAAATTTGACGCGACTGAACATTAAGTTATGCAATTTCGCTTCGTAGATGTTTTGATTTTAGGCACGCCTAAAATACATAAGAGGACTGGCCGCGAATACTTCATTTAAAAAATAGTAACAAAAATTACTAAGAAAGGTCACGTAATGCAAAATAAAATAGTTTTGTGAGTCATCCAGTAGCCTCTGTTAAATTCACTGGGGAATTGCCATTTCCTAGAACTAATGCAGCGATGGATCTATTACACGCAACATTAGCGAGTTTTAGAATAGGGGCCCCACAGCCTAGGGTACTTCAAACAGCTCGGGGCGTGCAGCAGAACTCATGCGCAGAACTTCTGCGCATGCTCATATCAATGCCCCGAGCTGTTTGGGGCACCCAAAGCTTTGGAACCCCCTATTTTAAAACTCGCTAATAAATGTTTTGGAATAAATAGAAGGAATCCTTCGTTTGAAGACTCCTGCTTTTTTTAGAAAGTTTGAGTGGTTTGTAATAATTTTATATATTCCTGACTTAACAAGCGCTTTCAACCTTGTTGGTCGATGTTGCAGCGCACTCAAAAAATGGTCACTCAAGCTTTCACCCACACACAAGGTACAAAACTCTCACACAGCGCTCACTGATAACTTTGTATTGCGTGATTAACTTCTGCTTCTACTTCTACTTGATTTTAAGACTATTTTCGAATAGAAAAAGACGAAAAATAGCAGGCATAAAATTCCCTTAACGCTTAGGCAAATTCGCGGCTAAATAACCAATCTCTTTTTGTGATAATATTACGGACGGCGTACTAACACATTTGTCCTCTGGTCGTATGATGTTCTCGGCTTCGATAATTGCCATCGCTAATTGGTTGACACTTTTGCCTAATACGGGGCTGTTGTTGAAATGTCCGACTCACCCACAATCCCGACAGTGTATTCCTAGATGTCCAGAGTTGGCGTTTAAGATGTTGTTGTTGTGTTCACGAAGGCGGCCATTAAGACACCGCCCAGTTTGTGCTACGTATTGTCTTCCGCAGGAAAGGGGGAACAAATAAACAACCACCTGAACTCATGGAACAAAGTTCACTCTATGTTTCTTGGAGCAGCAGATTGCACGATTTGAGGGTGTGGTCACGTTTTCTCACAGGCTGGAAAGTTTGTTGGGAGCTGAAAACACGATATCAACACTGACTCTGTTCGCTGTTGTATTAAAGCCGTGAGAAAGACATTTTTTTTTCTCACGGCCTTAAGAATACAGCGAACAGAATCAATGTTGATATCGTGTTTTCAGCTCCCAACAAATTTTCCAGCCTGTAGCAAAAACGTGACCACACCCTCAAATCGTGCAATCTGCTGCTCCAACAAACATAGAGCGAACTTTGTTAATTGAGATGAGTGGGTTGTCTTTTTATTCTCCCTTTCCTGCGGGAGATAATACGTAGGACAAACTGGGCGGTGTCTTAATGGCATGGCCGCCTTCGTAAACACAAGAACAACGTCGTAAACGCCAACTGTTGCCACTTAGAAATACACTGTCGGGATTGTGGGTGTGTCGGACATTTCAACCACAGCACAGCATTTTATTTCAATATCGTCTGAAATTGAAGTAGGAGTAGAGGCAGAAGTTAATCACGGCAATACAAAGTTGTTAGTGAGCGCTGTGGGAGAGTTTTGTTTCTTGCGTGTGCGAAGCTTGAGTTAAAGTTTTTTTAATGCACTGCAACGTCGACAAACATGATCAACCAACTCGTACAATCTGAAGTTGTAACAGCTTTCAACCTATCGTTACTTTCACGAGCCATCAATGACTGGAACAGCCTCCCATCTTCCATTTTTACCATTGCATCAAAGCGCATCATTGTTTTCATTCATATATGTATTAATCTTCTAAACACCTGAAACATTTTTCCTAAATGTTCTTGGTATTTAGTGTGTAGATTTTCGGTGTAACATAAATGACCCCCCCCCACACACACACACATAAACACACACACGCACAGCATGATGTGTTGGACGAAATAGTTCAATATATCCCTGCGCCGGATCACTCCAGGCGAAAATAAAATTCCAAGGTTCCTTTATCCGACATTCTGAAAAATTTAGGAGTTTACAAATTGGTTCCAGCCCTCCAAGTACACAAATGCTACTTCTATACATTTCTGGGAAATGCTTCTGTGCAAATTGCAGGTAGATTAGATTGTAAAAATGGAAATTAGTAATAGAATTGGCGGCATTGTAAACAATTCAAGCACAGCTCATAATAGAGGTTGAGCATTTCGGCGCTAGTATTAAATTTCTGGTAGCCTTTTTTGTATCCCTAGCTGAGGAACTACGTTTGGGATAGGACGTTTGCGTAAATCCTTAGCCGTAAATGTATTTCTAAATACGTCTTCGTTGCTGTGTAAATTTAAGAACGTTGCTCCGAAGACTTTATAACCCGCCGGATATCTTGTTATAACAACCGGAACACGTTTCCGGTCCTTGTTGTCCCGGTCGAGTAACAGATGCATCTATAGAGGAGCGTCAATTTTCCCGGACGGCATCTCACATCCGCAAAAGCAGTGGCGGTTATCATGCCAGCCATTATTTTCCTAATGAGCTTCCGTCTCTTTGTCAGTACGATAATGGGTAAGTTTCACTTTCCTAAACTTGTTCGTATAACGACTTTCGAAATTGAAAACAAGAATTCTTATTTTGTTCCTGGTGCAACTATATCTAAAAACAAAGTAAAAAAAAAGCTCACCAAGGACAGCATTATCTTTTTTCTGGCGGAAGCAGTATAGACTGCCAGAAGTAGCTATTTTTAGATATTAGAATTGTCAGGAAACTTGTGGCTATATATTCGTTCGCGGATGCTTCACTGGGAGCATTCGCATTCGCAAGCTCAGTCCTTGAAAACCATGAAATCAGCTCTTTTCCTTCTTTGCTCGCTCCTCTTTCTGAAAATGATTGTGGGTAAGTCCGTTTCTCTGGTTTCTTTACAGTCAGACTTGTAAGCACAGGCAAAGTATTTAAGCATTCCTCAACGCTTTGGCGTTTACTTGGGTATGATTATTACTCGCAGTGCAAGAAACATGAACATAATTTTGTGGATTTAAAAAGCAAATGGAATTTCAAAACGTTTTTTTTAAAGCTTTGGAAAATGCAACTGTCTTAAAATAGTTCGAATCCGACACTTGTTGGAGGTGAACAGGTGCACAAGGCTCGCCAAACTTATCGGGATCACACTAACTACGTCCCATACTATCACAACGGTGGTAAAAGCCGAAAAGAGGCTTCATCACATAGCACTCATTAGAGTGCAGTAAAAGTTTGTAACCCTCAGTACAGTGTCTAAGAAAAATGAAAAAAAGCGATGTCTTATTAGGGCTTACAATGTCACTCCGCGTACATACGCCTTCTTAATATAGAGTTGTGAATTAACTCAACCTATATTTTTTAAAGTATCCAGTGTTTTTTTTAGCAAAACTAAATTACAACGAGGAAAACAGCATGTTGACCGAAATGAGCCGTGAAACGGTATTGATTTAACTCTTTTGTACCTTCGACAAGCGCACCTATAAAAGTGTGACAAATACAAGGGTAGCTCACGCTATACAGAGACTTTTAATTATAAAAAATATCTTTGAACAAATATAGCACAAAGAAACTTGCGGAAAACGTTAACTTAATTTTTCTTGATTATCCAACGCCCAGAATTACGTATTTGACACATGCGCAACAGCTTCAACTACCATGGCGGTGAGCAAATGAGACAGCTTTTGAGCAGCGGTACATAATCCAATTTTATGTGAAGTGTACGCCTCGCAAGTGGGCTCATTTTCGTCTTCTGCGCATGAGAAAGGAGGCGCGAAGGCGGGAGAGGAGGTTGATGACGATTCCGACTAAGCTCCGCCCTCGCACATGTCGCGGGAGGCTGAGGGTAAACAAACATCGGCGTCGGTAATGGCGGCCGTGCTGTATAGCGGCGACCCCGAGTCTTTTGTTTATTGTAGCCCTGTTAAAATTTGCCGAGTTCACAAGATCGAGCAGCTTTGTGCCCCTTACGATTCCTCCGTCGTCTGCTCGAGGAATTTCGACGATTCCAAGATGAAGACGACGAAGAGCATCAAAAGAAGGCGCTTGCCTAACCTCGCGATTGAAACGGCGGTTGCGCCGGTCACTACGAGGCCGCCGTCCGATTGTGCCGGTAAGTTGCCTTTTATCTTGTTCTTCCTTTACGAACACAACGGACTTTGCCTTCTAGGAGGTCTTTATAAATCTTGTGTGGCGGAGTCGATAGGCTATTGCTTGAAAAACAGCTGAGAAGGTAGTGTTTTCGCGATCCTTCGAAGCCTATCTTCGCAGGTGATATTTAGGAATATATACTCATAATTTCGACTCGAAACTGCACGGAGGCCGCATGAACCAAGCTCCGTTTCATTTTAAATGCGATCGAAGTTAAATGTACATGGGCGAGTCCCGAGCTTTGATCATAGCTGCCATGCATGTGCGATCATACAGTGCAAGCGCTGATCAGATTCTCGCGTTTGTAATTTTCGCTTCGTTCGCACTTAGGTGAGACGCAGTATAGTCATACATCGTATTTGGTATAGTAGTTGCAGTCTACGGTTGTAATCATGGCACTATAGAAAAGCACAGAGCACGAAACTTACCACAAAAACGCGATCTTTTTTTTTTCTCTCAGGAATGAAATTTGAATGGCTGTTACGTGTAATACAGTGAACCAACTCGGACAGTACAAATTTGCCGTTTCACGTTAGCCAGTATGAGTGAATTGCCAAAGAAGTGTCGATGCCGTCTTTCTGCAAAATGTGTCGCGCAAGGTATCTTCGAACCACACCTTTCGACGCTGTCAGTGTCTGACGTGCATTTGTGTGTCCCTTGTCTCCTTTTTCGTTCCCATACCAAGATAAAATTTCGGAGATTGCGCACTATTCAAGCCTAGCTAATGAGCTCCCGATGGAATTGACACGGGAGTAAACAGTGACTAACATGTATGTTTGTTTTGTTCGCTCAGCAGACTGGGTCAAACAAAAGCCAGGTGTAAGTGACAAACTTTCTAACATCATTTGTCATTTCTAGGTCCCAGATGGGCTGTTGACATCCAGAAACACTCCAACAGATGGTGGTCATACAGCGATTGTGAAGAATGTCAAGACAGTCCCATTTGAATCCACATTTCTAGTCCACTCACTGACGATCTTTCCTTGCTTCATCAATGCCCAAGGACGCCAGCCACTGAGTGACTACTCGCATGTGTTAGTGATGGTGGCATGCGAGGCTCCAGTATTGTCGCTGCAGATAGGGCTCACCCTCACACCAAAGCTGTTCGTGGTGTGCCTTTCCACAGAATTGTTTGGTTGATTCCAATTTCCTAGAAACGCCAATATTCAGTTTGGTGTGCTTTGCGGCTGAAGTAGATTTGTCAAGGATGTCTCGTCTCTTTCCTCGGGGTAGTACCATGTCAGCTCCTTTGCATGAGCCACTTGGAAACTGGACTGCTCTAAAGCACTTGTAATTGACCTTACCTGTCATGTCCATGCTAATGCTGAAATGTAATAAGTTCACTGAACCAAGTTTTACTAATGAACAAACACAATCAGTGGAAAGGTTGGATGGCTTTATTTGTTTTCTCGAAGTATACACCGTTTCATACATAATATATGATGCTGGCAAGGCTACTTTCATTAGCAGACAACTTAGTCTACACTCCGTTTCACAATAACTTGGCGAACTGTGGAGGCTACGGCTCCTGCGACCCAGTAAGAATGTCAGAGCGAGGCACATGGCAGCATGTCACAGGAGCGTTCGTGTCACAGCGCCAAATGCAAGGACCACCCACCAGAACCGGCTGTCGTCTGCTGAGAAACCAAACAACTTCGGATGAACGTCCACTACAGCAACACTTTTATGAGACAACCACACGCTCAATTTGCCCATGAATGTGTGGCGGGTGCTAATGCTAGGGCGATGTTTTGAGCGGAAGTGGTCGATTCACAGCTGCGATTGTTCGAACATCGTTCAGAAGCCGTGTTTTTCTAAGAAAAGTGTTGATCCATATTAAGTGTCGTTAATAAGTAACATAAGTCTTCGTCTTTTTTCCGTGTCGTGTAGAGTTGCGGTCAGAATAATCCGACGGCAACACTACTAAAAGAAGAAAAAAAGAGCCTAGAACTATGTTTTGTCGCAGATGGCGCTGTTGCTGTGGCGATAACGAGGACTCGGCCATGCAGTGTTGTCACGTGCCTGGCTCCGATGCTCTTATTGGGTCGCGGGGGCCGCAGCCTTCACAGTTTGCCAAGTTACCATGAAACGGAGTATAGTGTCTCACCTGTACACGCTATAAAACGAATAAGATGCCAGGTGTAGCCACTCTCGCAGCTGTAGCCTTTATATTATTACTTGCTATGCTGTTTGGAAGAGTACATAAAAAAATCAGTTTACAAAGCCAAATCTAATTTTTTGCACTCTTGCATGTTACGAAAATAAAAGCATCATGCCTGAACACCAACATCTGTCTCTAAATTATTCCTTGCTGAAATAAAAAAATAAATGTACTGTGAACATGAACCAATACAATCTCAAACAGGTTTAAAGGGATACTACAACGAAATTTGGGCGCTTATTTTATGGTCTATATGTGTTCAAAGGAGCAGTATCACATCGGACACACCAATATCTTGTTAAAAAAGACACGAAAAGGAATTTTAAAACGAATTAAACGATTAGCAAAGAGCACCTGGTGGATGTCGCTAACGCCTCGTTTATAATGCCCGTCTAGGAACCTTGAGAGGTAGTGACGGTTATTGTCTCGCCTCCGGCCACGACGAGAGAAGAGGGGAAGGAGGAACTCTCCTCTTCACGAGAATCTCTTTTGTGTGACCCAGAAGTCGCTATTGTCCCCCTACAAGATTATAGAAGATTAACCCGTCACTCAAAATTCGTACAAAAGCAGCCGCTTCGGTGGCTGGAACGACTAGGCCATCCTCTCGACGTCAGCCTCGCCCTAGCTTTGCTCGTCCCGAGACCAATCGTTGCCCGAGACGACCTACGTCACGATTGCGTCGGATGTCACGTGCTCTAAGCTGGGCCTTCTCCGAGCGCTTGCCAGAGTGGGCCGTTTATAACGAAAAATACAGCCACCAGGCTCAAAATACAAACGTGCGATTGTCATTTACGGATATTGTGGATCATCATTCAACATATTTTTGAACACGACGGATATATTTCAAATTTCGTTGAAGTATTCCTTTAAGAATGGGTATGAATCAATAAACAATTACTTCAACCTGCAAGCTTGAAATCCAGTATGCGTGTGCAATAAATACCCTGGCCTTTCGACTATTCCCCGTCGACACTAAAGGCCCGTTCACACTCTTGCAGACCGAGAGAGACCAGACCGGTTTTGAAGCCTCTTGCGATCTCTCAGGACCAGCTCCGCTGCAACGCATCCGGTCCTAAGAAGTCGCAAAAGGCTTAAAACCGGTCTGGTCTCTCTCGGTCTTAGTCGGTCGCAAGAGTGTGAACGGCGCTTTATTCTCGACGCATAGGGACTTCGTCGATTTCACGGCAGTTCAAGCATTGGTCAGGCAACATGCTCATGTTTATAGTTTCGGCTGTGCTATAGGAATAACAAAGGTGAGTTGTGTGTTGCTGAGTCAAAGCAGAAGTCTCAGGTCTAAAAGGCTTCTTAAAAATGCACTAAAACTGGTTTTGACTTCATAATTACATGACTCGAACATAAACTACTTACTTCACCAAGTCTAAGGATTCACAAATAATTTGTGAACATGTATTCTGCTTTTATCTTTATTCACTTATGGAACTGATTGCGTATATAAAATATGCAATCAGTCTTGCACACCTCCCCATTGCAACAAGGAAGAGGGAGATTTGTTGGCTTTTTTTTCTCACCGGAAAGCAGGAAAAAAAGGAACATGTTTCAATGTGCACATTACGTTGAAGTGGGAAAGTTACGGAAACAAATTTTGCATCTTCAAAGTTCATGAAGTAGGCAGATTACTTTCAAGTCATAAGAGGATGAAGTCAGAAACAACTTCAGCTCGCCTTCAGTCAGATTTTCCCTTTAGATCCAGGGACGTTTCACCTTCATAAGGTCATCAGTACCAATTGGCATCCATTCAGGACTCCGTACTGATAGATGTACAAGCTTGGCCTCGAGGTCGCAGTGCCCTCCTTTCATGTGCTTGCAGTGCGACCCCTCGTGCACTTGGTCCCAGATGGTGAAGCTGGTGCTGGACAGGATGTCGTCCCCTGTAAAAGAGTCGTCCCAGTAGTCAAACGATCCGATTACACCCTTGAGCAGCGTATTTGTCCTCCCATGCCATTACCAACTGAAAATCAGTGAAAGCCTGTTTTTAAGCAACAGAATGCATAAATGAACATGTCTATTTCATTCCCTTTGTACTGAACACCTGCCAGCATCCGAGGGATGCAAATCAAAATAAATAACTTTGCATTATTTGCTCTTTTGAGACTCCTTGAACTTAAACCAACTCAAACACTACCACAATTTTAAAGCTGGGAACTTCGAGGACACCTCTCCATATACTGAGATTACACGCTTGTCCCTTCTGTCCTCATACTCCTGGGTTTTTAGTCTTGGAAGTTAAAGCTTTGGTTTTTTTCATTGCTTGGTTGCTGGTAGATGCTGGAGGAAGCTCGTACTGTTACTTTGAAACATCAAGTTTACAAATTGAGCACTAACCCGTATTGATGGTCGGATACAGAAGCTAGATTTGTCACGTCAAGGAGGTTGTCATAAAACAGTGGGCACGGGACTGAATATAGCGGCGGAGCGGGCGACCGAGGCGCATTCGAGAGTATCGAAGAAGACGAGGTGTGTGAGTTTTGCGCGAAAGCAGGACGATCGGCCAGAGATGTGAGAATGTGGTGTCGAGAGAACTTCAACCCGGCTGACTGCATGACTGTTATCTGAGCCACATTAACCAGAGGAGAAGAGAGAGTAACAAGTGAACGACACTCTACGGCCGAGGAGGTAATTGACCAGGTTATTTCACCCAAGCATCACGGTAGTCATTTCAACAACCAAGAAAAGGACGTCCAAACATCAGCACAGCAATACCAGCAGCGTGCCAAGGAATTGGGTTGTGTGTATGTTTATACAGCCTCGAACTTGATCTGCCTCAACAGGCGATGAGTCTCCCAGCGGTAGATGAGCAATTTAGCCAGTGCAGTACGACCGCTAGCCTGGGGTCTTTAACGTGCATCACGCAGTAGTGATACACGACTGCACGCCGGTACAATGCTCATCCAGATCGAAACGGGCAAAGGTGGGGATTGAACACACGATCCTGGGTTCTGCAGCGCGAGCTTTCACTCCACATTCTCCGAGCTGGTGTGCGCAAGCCCCCTCGTCCACTGATCCCCCCGGTGCCAAGGAATAACATATAATAAATGACAACGGTACAGTGGTCTGCAACAGGTAGCTTTTCAGTGTTTGAGCAACCAGGTTGAGATCACGTGACACCTTCCTGCCATATGTGGCTTGCAAAATAGAGATGCATAAGTCATAAAGCAAGTAATAATTTGATTTTTTTTTTACTAAAGATATCAGCATATGTATTTGGCTTTCACAACTTCTGAAAGCTGCCTCTGAATGCATAGAGTGGTTTCTTTCATAATCTTACCTCCATGGAGAACTTCCCAGCTGGTAACGGGGCCGTGAAACGCAGACCCCCTGGAAGTCGCACAGGCGCCAAGTGCATTACAGAGGGCCTGCAGCATGTCCTCCGAGCAGAGGGCCCTTTCAGTAGCCCGGCAGCCGGTGGATTCTGTTGGAATGATGGGGTAGGGGGAACTCAAGCACTTGCAAATTAACGGACCTAAGAAAACTAGTAGGCAGGTACGAAAACATGCTACTCGCCCCCGCAGCGTTTGCTTCACTGGCGCTTTGTGGTGAAACAAATCAGCGGCGAGCGACTGATGGAACACACGTCAGAAGAACAGTGCGTCTTGAGTTTAACACCTTAGGACGGCGCTTTATCGCGCGCGTGAAGCATTGGCGTAGCCAGGTTTTTGGGGGGCCGGGGGGATTTGGGGTACGAGGTACTGAACCCCCCCTCCCTGGCTACGCCACTGGCATGAAGTGACATCGGATGTCACTTAGACACGGCGCTATCACTGCTAAAATGGGCTACCATCGAACACTGAGTCGTGACTGCGAAGTTTATGACCCACATACAGATATCCTACCGCACTCTGTTTGAACAAGTGGCATACAACCTGTCGCTGGGGGCAAAGACTAAAAACAGACGACTGCGCACTCGGCTCGGTCGTACCTCACCGATCGCCTAATCCGCTGCTTTTCCGTAACATTCCGTTTTACTTTGCTATACTCCTTTCACGTGCAACTGTTTGTGAATGATGCGAACTGTACAGAGACGACGTAACTCACCCCAGCGATCGCCATGGCGCGGTTCTCCGGGTGCCAGCGCTGCGGGAGATCGGCCTTCGAAAGCTCGGCAGCCCGTTCAGCTCGCCGAAGAGGGCTGTAGCTGCACTTTGATGCTTCACGGAGACACCGAGACACTTGCTAGCGAAAAGGGGTCTCCGCCAAGAAGTAGAAAGGCTCACTCGCGTCGCACATCACCGTGCTGACGTTGGGGGGCCTCACGTCAACATCCGACCGCCGGAGACCGGGACGCATATTGGTGCTTCGTATGCTCCCAGGGTAAATTCTTTCGCGTCAAACGAAGTAACGTACATTTCGAGGTATTTCCGGTCTCTTTTTTCCGTATGCCGCGTCCTCGTTCAAGCACTAGCAGTGGATTTCCGAGAGCCACAGAAAAGCCCGTCCGCAATGGCCGCGGAGAAAAGACACACACGGTTTGTTTACCCCCGAGCTCCCGCCTGCTCCCGCCCGGAGCCATCCTCCAATCAGAGCGCGGCGAGGTGACGTCACGCCACCGGTCTGCGCGAAAGAGCAGACGACTTGCGAGGCGTATAGTGTTCAGCCAGCTGAAGTTTGCAGAATATTAAAAACACGATGGGGGAGCTTCCAGTGTTGACGCAAAAAAGTGCACAAAAGGAGTAAACAGCTTCACGAATGACGCCAGTTGGTCACAAAAAAGGCTTACGGACGCGTTCGTCTCACTAGATTAACGCAGCAGAATTTGTTTTACGCAAAAAGAACAAAGAAACATTAGATATCTACACAACGATGGCATCATTGTCCGGAGGCGTGCTAGGAATACTTCGAAGAATTGACACAATTTCGTTCCGGGCAAAATGATACTCGTATATATATGATGAACAGAACAGCCCACAAAAAGACGAGGACAGAGAAAGGAACACTCACGACACACAAGCGCTGACTCGCAACCGAATTTATACATAAAAGGAAGAAGAAAAGAACGTTCTGATAGACACGCCGGGCACGCAGTGCGTGCCACACGCGACACAACTCCATTTCACTACAATGTCCTCGTCTTTCTCTGTCCTCGTCTTTTTCTGCGCTGTTCTGTTCATCATGTCATCATACCAACTCGCCCAACTTACAACACTTCTGATATACATATATATATTAACAGAAGTTTTGGTCAATTTCGGACCACTCTTGTACAGGCACACGAAGCCACTGAGCGATAGGATTTTATGCCGACGTGTTATTTTAAGTGTAGACGCGGTCAATTGTTATAACATCTCCTTCGCGAATCATACACGAAAGAATAACGGAAGACTGACGATAGCCTAATTCGGCTCATGAATAGGACACGAACAATATGTGAGCACTTGATTTCCGCTTTGCCACTTTCAATGTCATGGCAGATATTCGAACTTTAATTTTTGAGACTGCTGCAGTAAAAGCTACAGGCGCGAAATAGGGGTATGTATATTATAAATATCAGTGATTAATCTTGACGATAATTTGATAAAGGTAAGGGATTTGTTGCATAGCCCTGTTGATTCGCTTGACATAACAATGCTCTTTGTATTTTTGACCGCCAGTAGCAGAAAATCGTACCTCTAAGAATGCGATCTTTTCACGTAAATAGTGCAATTTTGAATCAAGTATCTTCAGTACATATTTAAAATAAGCATGCTTGGTTGTAAGGGAGCACCTCAAACTATCTGTGATCCAGTATTTTTTTTTCTTACTGACATTTCCTTTATATTGAAACAAGTCGGCAAAACACTTCGGTATTTCAAATACCAAAGAGAGCATCAATATTAAAGTTAAATGCAAAATTTGGATAATAAAGAAGTTAGACCCTACGTTTTTGTGCAATCATGCGTCATTAAAGTGAGAGCAGCAAGAAATGTGTGGTGATAGTCAATCAAAATCATGTTGCTGACAGAATCGCCCACAGTATTTGTTATACTTATCAAGGTTTAGTACGTTTCCCTATGGAGCATGCAGGCGCACTAGGGCGCGAAAGGTCTAGCTATGTTCTTTGTAATAGTGTTATGTCCAAGAGACCTGTATGCAAATTAAAGTATTTGCTTAGGTAATAGAAGATGTTACACAATATTTTAATTAGAAACAGCGTAAATTAATTTGTTCCTTGGTATGAATAGAGCTGTCGCATTTACCGCTGCACGCTCGACCAACTTAAACTACAAGCATACATCATCGACGTATCTGCAAAGCTGATGAGAGACTGATTTTAAAACTAAAATTTTCTTTAACAGTGACCGAGGCGCAGAAAAATGAACTGTGCTCCCAGCCATCATTAAGGGGCCCTTGTTCAGCCAGACTCCAGAGATTTTTCTACGACCCTCCAGCGGGACGCTGCAGACTCTTCATATACGGTGGTTGTGAAGGAAATCTTAACCGGTTTAGAACTTTAGAAGAGTGCAGACGGACATGTTAACTCTCATAAGCGGGTATGGATCTAGGTAAGCAACATTGCATACGCGTTTGTCTAATATCCTGTACATAATTTTATTGTCTCAAGCGTAACCCACGCAATGCATGGCTAATTGCGCTTCGGGGCAATATTTTAATTAAATTAGATAACATGACGATGAAGAGATGCTGAAGGGAATTTAAAGTAAAATATTTGCCTTTGTAATAATTTTACTATACATTACAAGAGGTGCTGCTACTGTATTGCGTTCGAGGATTCAAAAATTTGAAAGAAACAAAATTCTACAAAGTTTACTTTAGATGATGACGACCCCTCACAACTGAAACTGTTGGTGATTCCTGTAGCAAGAAACGAAGGTCAATTTTATTTCGGGCAATCTTCTGACCGACAAGACCTCGAGCTTGAAGTTCACAGAAGAACTTCAACCTGATTAAAACATTTTTCTCGGGTTGTCTCCCTGCAACCGAAGAAGCCGCGGCACATCACGTGGTAAATAGATGCATCTCCTATCTCTAGAATCTAGAGATACTAGACTCTAGAGACGACCATCTAGAGTCTAGATGGTCGTCTGGAAGCCACCTTGTCACGCCCTCAACGCGTTGAAGCGTTTTTTTTTGTGATCCCGTCGTTTTTTTTTTTTTGTTGTTGTAGATAAGAGAACACCTCAATGTCTAAACAAATCCTTGATCCCACGTACTTCCACGGTGCAAGTTTTGGATTTGGCAGGCACTTGCGGAAGTACACCCTACAAAGTAACACTTAAGGGATTGTTATCACCAAATTAAATTAGGGGATAGATTTCCCAAACAAGAGTATTTATATATGCTTCGTGTACAGCTATTCTAATAGGGTGGTTAATACACGTGCCACGCGGGCAACTCGAATGCCATTTACAACGAATGACATTTGAGCGGACGACCAATCAGCGCGCGAGACTCCGGGCGTAGCGCATTCCACGCGCGACAGATTGCGAGATGATTCGCCGATCACACAAGTGTCATTCGTTGTAAATGGCATTCGAGTTGCCCGTGTGACACGGGTATAAGCTACGTGCTCGCCTGACCAATAAATACTTTAAATTTTTGTTTTCTTGTCAGAACGTGCTCTTTGCTTGAGAGTGTCCTATAGAGCGTAATCCAGTGTACAAGACCCACTGTGAACTGGTTCAATGATTACATAGTCTCCACAGCTCGGGCACTTCAGTGGTCAACAGAGTGGAGCTTTTATTGCATTCTCACGCGCCTACGGGTTATAGTGCTCTTAAGGCCACGGGTGTTCACAGATTAGACTGTATTGCCTCAGTAAAATGTCCCCGCAAGCGCAGTCCCTGTTTGTGATCATTCACATAGGGAAGTAATCAATGCAGAAGACGAACATGTTGTTTTCCTTTCTATTTTGAACAAAGAGCTTTTCTGTTGAGAAACAAAAAACACCTTCTTAAAAACGCCTGGAAAAACGAATCAGCTGCCCGACGCTACCCAAAAGCCGGAAAACACGATAATTACAAATTGCCTGAAATTTTCCTCATTGCCCTTTTAAAACTTATTACGTGAAAAAAATTGTTAACAAGACACTCGAATTTACCCATGTGCCATAGTTCCTACAATTATGCCCAGTAACAGGAGAACACGCTCGATAAGCTTTGTACCAAGGACCAATAAACACTGTCGAGTTACAAACGTAATTATTACGGGTTAAAATCAGGAATACCTCATTGCTGCAAAAATTAACAGAAAAAAACGACGAATGCAGGTAGAGGTCTCGTCCTGTATTCATCCTTTTTGTTACTTTCAGATTATTTTAGAGCTTGCTATGCCAACACGTTCTAACTTGCTAACTCTTCATGGATCATCAGACACTATTTACAACATTCACCCCAAGAGCCTCATCTCGTTTAATACAATCTTTGGTGGCAATATTGCCAATGAACATTATAAACCAAACTTTAATTTGCCAGTTTCCGATGAAGGTAGCTACTTTCTGCTGCGTATTGCATGAGCACGCTTCAATTATACGTATGTGTTTATATTTGCTAATATTCACAATAAATTCTCAATTGTGTTTAGGGCTCTGGGACCTTCAGCTTGTGAAACAAGAATGCATTGATTTTACTTTACGATTTAAACTTAATATCCATGCTATTCCACGTGTTTCAACTTCTATGTACTGAGAGTCGAACAAGATAGTAAGCGATAACCCTTCAGCTTCCATTAAATTCAACGTTTTAATAGCTGCCTCTCAATAAAAAGTTCGCATTGTATTTGCTCTTATTCCGACGGCGAGTTCTTACGTACTATTTTATATTGCGGACTATTATGCACAAAGGTAAATTTAGGCCTAAAAATTATTTTTCCTTACATAATCACCACCTGCTCAATTTTCCCCACTGGTCGCTTATGTCTTACTTCTGCTCTTACTTTTGCTTAAAGAAAAGTAATTTACTATTAACACTATATTTATAGTGATAAAAATATAAATGTAAATTTTTCTGTTTCATAGACCGTCTTAGATGCATAATTCGTGGTGTTTTAAGGGATACAAACATTATCACAAATTTTCTTTTTCATCTCTGCTGTGGTTCCTCAAATTATAGAATTGCTAATGTGCCTGTTTAAATGTATTTTGTTTTTTTGTTTTTTTCCAACGAGCAAAGAGAGTTGAAGCTTGAAATTAGCTTTTGTTATCTCTAGTAATGTTTTACACCATCGAGTGGTGGGGTTTTTCCATCAAGATGAAATCTCATCCATCCATGTTGTCCGCTTGGTCACAGCTAGCTTGTGCGTCATCTGCAGTGGTATTGAGAGCAAAAGAAACAAAATGACAGCCTGAGCTTTTTCTTGTTGGCTAGTGCCTAGCATGAAACAGCGTGAACTTGATAACCTCACTGGTCAACAACCCCACGGAGGGTGACTGGTTACGAAAAACAAAATATTTGTGTATATTTGTATCGTTCGCACTTCACGGTGACGTAATTCCGCACGGGGTAGAAACTAGACTTTTAACCATAGAGCGTCCACAGACTATAGTGCGAATACTACGGTAATGGGGAAGTTAATTCACATTCTACGTACGGTAAAGAGTCGAATATCTGTTTCTGGCTTGTCGTACATACGGTTTCTGGCTTGTCTGAGTCGGGCAGACATCCGCGGCTGAAGAAAAATAGGTAAACAAGGCCATCAAGGACAAGCAGATGTGTACACTAGTAGTGCTAGCACTGAGTTCTTTAGCTTGCTTTCGTTCTTTTCGCTATTCGCTTGTTGAATGTGGGCCCAGCACGCCATTTAGAGCAATACAGTCGTGTATCCGGTTTTTTTGTCTTTCTTGTTATTGTTTTGCGCAGAGTCAAATTTGGGGGTTATACGTGCCAAACCAACGACGGGCGTCTGGCACGCCCCAGTGGAGGACTGAGGATTAATTTGGACCACCTGGGGATCTTTTTGACGTGCAACCGAAAGCTCGGTTACACGGCGCATTCTCCGCAATAAGCCTCCGTCAGATTGCGGGCACCTCGGCCGGGATTCGAACTTGCCACAAGGGAACCCGTAGGCCAGCGCTCTCGCCTCGAAGCCACCGAGGCGGCTGTTTTGCGCATAGAAGTGACCTTGTGTTTACGTTTTTACGTAAATATATTTTGTTTACGTAAACGTTGAATAAATAAATTCTATATTTGTATATGCGTTACTAGAGCGTATCAAATTGTTGAAAAGCTATATAATAAAAACTGTTGGCTAAAACATTGCAGGCTGAAATGAAACAATGTACTTGGAATCAAATCTCATACCTTATCTTCACTTGCTCGAATATGTTTACCCCGCCTAAAAACAACAATCCTTCATGACATGCATGTGCACCAAAAAGCTTCTTAATATCTGCGTACAGTATGACCAAAAAATGAAGGAAACGCAGAGAAGACGGTCCTATATATGCGCGAGTTTCTCTCTACCCAGCGTACAAACAAAACTGCAATATGTATTTTGTCAGGTGTTTCATTGAATATCAGAGATCAAAATATAGGTAAGACAACACTACTGGAAGCAGAATACAAACATTTGGATGGCTTATAAGGATATTTCGATCACAAGGAATGATATTGTGGCTCCGCGTAGCCACAATCTGATCGCAGTTTAGGAGACTTTAAATTCGATCAGCATTTAGAATGTGAAAATATCACTGTTTAAAGAAACACATTTCTTGCAACCGGCTAATTTGATTGCAAGCAAGTGCCAGACTGCTACCTACACTATAAATCTGATCATATTGTGAAGCTTTTTTAATAGAATTACTAGGATTCGCATGTTAATTTGCTGTCATAAATTATGAGTAAAAGGAAGGATGGAATGAAGAAGGCAAACTTCGTACTTATCTCTGATTTAAATGAAATGCTGGTCTCTTGTTGTTTTTTTATTACAGATGGACAAAAACCATTCGCTGCCAATACATTCAAAGACGGGAAATGAAATTTCACCAGGAAAGTGCAATGAAGACAAATAACCTAGAAGATTGGTCAAATATATTGCCATCATAAAATATGGTCTTCAAGAAACTATGTACTTGTAAGCATAAACTGTTTTCAGGAAACGCCAGTCAAGCTACAATTTCTTTATAGAGAAGTGTAAAACATTCTCTGATAAGTGCCTTTCCCTTATTAAGCAAGCATCTCGAAAAGCAAGTTATAATTGCGCCTTTATTTGCACTCAAACGACGTGAGTACCTCTTTTGAAATGTATGCTTAGGCCTAAGAGTACATTGGTTGCTATGCGTCTTAGTGGACTTCATCGAACCTGAAGGGAAAAATATGTTCAAAATGAACCTACCAGTTGAATAGCAACGAAAGAAATATTAATATTTTAATTTTAGCTCCAACATCTTACAAGAAAACCCGAAACTAAACAACAAAAACAAAAACTTTTACGCGTTCTACTTCTATAGATCCCCATGTACTCAAGGAAGATGACAAGTCAAGATCGACGAGCGTAGTTCATCTTTTATAATTATAATAAAAATATTTTCCAACCAACCTATAGACGTCCTTGTGGGCGCCGGAGTAGGCCTAATAATTTTGGGCTCAGTGCAGGTAGCATATCCAGAAACCGATGCAGAGGTTTGCATTCTTAGTGACGCTCGAGTGAGTATTACCTTCGCTTCCAAGTTTTGGTTTCAGTAATCGCATAACAGAGTATCATTCCTAGTTTTCAGCTACACCATTATGATAATTTAAGAATATTGTTAATTTTCAAATTATGCCGTGGTTTATTTTAAATGTGTTATCGCTACAAAGCAAGCGGAAAATAACAATACAAACTACTTGACCCCTCGTAACCCCCGTCATTAGGCATATTTTAAATTTCGGGAGTGGTCTCATTATTTGCAAGATTTTTAGTGTGTGAGCTAAGCATCCCTTAGAATTTGTGCCATAGTGTGCTTACGCCATATCTTAGTATATTACGAAAGCACTCCCATAGAAGCGCCAGTATTTAATATACAAATATGTCCATAACACTAAAACGTTACACTTTTGGTAAATTGGCCATGCTACAACTTCATTCTATAATATACCGCTATTCTTGCGCAAACATTTTAGAAATGATGACGCGCAAACTGCAGTTTCCTCAGTCGAATAAACTTTTTGATGTATTGTCACTACGGATAGTATCCAAGTTATTTGAAGTGTAGAGTGTATTCTAGAGTATGAAAACTTTTTATGATTGTTTACATTACATAGTGCCTCCCCCCCCAATAATATGGCATATTCTGCAGTGTCTAGGATGTATATCACATCTGTAGAAAAATATACATCGGAGGTGACTCACACAAACTTTTGCGAAACAGCGAAGTTTAAACGAGCACAATTTAAAACTACAACAAAATACAAGATTTTCCATTTGATCACAGTAAATAAAAAAGGCGATAATGTGCAAAGTACACAGTGTCTTTTCTCAAAAGTATTATATTTGGTTCCTGAGACCGATTCGCCGAGTAAGGTGGATTTGTCCTCCTTCCAACGTTTGTCCTCGTTTACAATCATTTCCAGTACTCTGATACTCACATCAGTAAACTAGCGAACAAAAACAGCAGTTTTTTATTACAATAATCTAAAAATTAAAGTTATTAAAGTTTTTTTGATTATAACAAAACGGTTTTAATTGTTAGGGGTGGGAGCACTGCGGGGAATAAACGACTTATTAGAGGTTTATTGTCCTGGTGAACGTAACCTTCAGATGTCTAACGTATAATTTAGGCACGCAGTAGATGTTTGTATCAAATTAATTATCTCTATTGCCCTGCAAACTAAGAAAAACAAACAAATCGGTAAGAGGAGCGTATACTGAAATACCCGACTTGATATCAAGTTCCTTGACGGGGGTGAAAACAAAGATTGTTCAATAGCACGAGCTTGTAGCCGGCTGCCTAAAATTATATATTTCGCTGCCAGTTGAGAACTTGGTTCATCACAAAACGTCCCCGGAGAAGGCGCGGATGCCCAAATTATAAATGATGAACAAATGCCTGAAAACAGTCAATCCATGTTCACTTCTAGATATGTTTTCTCAGAGGTAGCTCATGTCAGAGGATTTGCCGCAGCAGCTGCTTTTTGACGAAGGCACTAAAGTTTGTACTTTGTTATACAGATAGGTACTCGGCCGATCTCAAAAAGTTTCTGGATAAGAGGCGGGTACTCGAATTTGAAATGTTGAACGAATACATGAAAACAGACGAACCATGTCCACTTCGAGGCAGGCTTCTTCAAGGATAGGACGTTTTTGAAGATTTGCCATGGCAGCCA
The DNA here is from genome assembly GCA_037355805.1 of Ixodes ricinus. Lineage (NCBI taxonomy): Eukaryota > Metazoa > Arthropoda > Arachnida > Ixodida > Ixodidae > Ixodes > Ixodes ricinus. Next base: position 14,747 of record JAZHYW010033192.1, on the reverse strand, counting down.
CTTGTAGTCAAAAGCCCTAGATTGTGTGTTTCGTCACCATTTAAAAACTCAGCCGGCCTCGAAAAATTCCTGGATTAGGCGCGGATATCCAAATTTCGCGAGATGAACGGATGCCTACCAAGCCATCTCTAATTTGAGACCAGTTTTCTCAGAAAGGATTCACTTTGAAGCATTTGTGTCATCGATCAAAGATGTATTTGATGGAGTTATATTTTATATTCAGCCTTTAGTTAAGGACTGAGTTGTCTTCTAAAAGTTGCCTGGCGAGGCGCGGGTGCCCAAATTTCAAAAGATAAACGAATGCGTAAAAACTCCCAAGTCATCTCAAAAAGGACTAAGTTTGAAGTATGTGCCCTGATACCAGGATGTGCTCGAGTTCTCTACATTTTATATTCCGCCTTAAGGAGGGGGCTGTGTTGTTCTAAAAAAGTTTCCTGACGAGGCGCGGGTGCTCAGATTTCAAAAGATGAATGAATGCTTAAAAACGCCCGAACCATCCCCACGTTAAAACTGGTTTTCTGGAAAAAAAAAAACTTTTTTTTCTCAGTATTTGCGATCGCACCAGAATGTGCACGAGGACTTTGCATTTTATATTCCGCCTTTAGTTCGGAACTGAGTTGCCTCAAAAGGTTCCTTGGGCAGGCGCGGATGCCCAAATTGTAATAGTTGAACGAATGCGTAAAAACACGGCCGAACCATCCCACTTTTCCACCGTTTTTTTTTTTTCAAAAAATCCTCTTTGATGTTTTTACCACTGTACCACGATGTGCTTGAGGGCTTTACATATGTTATATTCCGCCTTTAGTTGGGGACTAAGTTGTCCTCAAAAAGTTTCCGAACGAGGCGCTGGTGCTCGAATTTCAAAAGATGAGCGAATGCCTAAAAACGCCTGAACCATCCCCACTTTGAGACCGGTTTTCTCAAGAAGGAGTCAATTTGAAGTATTTGCCATTGTACCGGGATGAGCTCAAGGGCTATACATTTTATATTCTGCCTTTAGTACAGGAATGAATTGTCCCCAAAGAGTTCCTTGGCGAGGCGAGCGTGCCAGAATTTCAAAAGATGAACGAAGGCAGAAAAGCGGTCGAACCATTCCCACTTTGAGGCCCTTTTATAAAAAAGGACTCATTTTTAAGTATTTGCCATCGTACGAGGATGTGCTCGATGGCCTTACATTTTATTTCCGCCTTTAGTTGGATACTGAGATGTCCTCAGAAAGTTCCCTAGCAAGGCGCGGTTGGCCAAATGTTAAAATAGGATTGAATGCGTAAAAACGGCCGAGACATCCCCCATTTAAGAAGAGGCTACTTAGGTATACTGCGTAGGTTTTTTATTATTTTTCAAAATGGACTTGGATATTAAAATATATTCCGTGTTTTCGCACCGCCAGCCTGTTGCACGAGTGGTAATTCTAACGCACCCCGCACTTCCGATCTGCTGCAATTTTTGTTAAATATGTACTGATTCAGGGAATTTCAATTACGCTCATCAAGTTTCTAATTTGAACCATATCATTATTTTTACCAGAAAAACAAATATTCAGCAGTTTTCTGTTACTTTTTTAACTTATCGTAACGATTTGGCCCCCACATAATGTCCCTCTGGCCGTTTGACGTACGTGATCAAACTGCATCAGTGAAACCTTAACACATTTTTATTACGATATGTAAGCCTAAAATACAAAAATTATAAAAATGTAATGAATTTGGTACCGTTGTACATTTTGACGTGGTGTAAATGCCGCATAAGCGATGGTTTTGGTTCCTCGTTTCAGCGTAAGTCCGGACGCCGCCGATGCTAAGAGCTAATGGGAGAAATCAAGCATCGTTAAAAAATGAGTCACTGCACTTTTTCGTTTATGATTGGTTTCGTTTATGATTAGCAGCGTCAGCTGCGTCTGTACGTATGGTAAAAGGAAATATTGGCGGTATTTCCGCGTGCGTGGCTGAGTATGCAAAGCATCCGGCTGTAACTCAAAGGAATGGCTTTTCAATCCCGATAGGCCCGCATTCCCATTCGATTAATTTTGTACACTTCTAGGAAATCCCAGCCCAAGATTGGCCGTCATCGCGTGTTGTCGTTCAGAACATTCTTGAACGTCTGTATGAAAGTAACCAAAACGTGTTGTTTCGAGACAGTCACCCTTCCGTCGCGGACGCAAGATGCGTGGCACCTTTCTCTTTAAATGTTTAGGAAAACGTTTGCTTCATCACTCACCCGTGATTATTAAACGTGTATTGTTCCTTCTAAATGTATCTTCTTTTTCTATTGGTGACAGCATTGTAACAGGCGAAAAGGGGATATAAATCAACACGCAGAAAAGTATGCGCTTGAAATACATAAGCTGACAACCCATCCTTAAATACGTTTTGTACGGGATCAACAACTATAAATAGCGTAATGTTTGTGCATTATACGCACTCACCACACAGTTGTCTCTGAAGGGACCTAACTATATCGTACTCCAAGGAACCATAGAAAAGCCTGCAATGACTTCCGCGAAATTGTTTTAGAAGTTCGGATGTTCTTCTTTTGATTTCCGCATCGCCGTAAGATAATAAAGGAGAATGATAAAGTTAGAAGCTTGTTGCAACTGCAAAACACTCATTATCTAATTTTTTTAGTAACTCTTTTTTTACTTGGAACACACTCCGCTTTGGGTTGAATTTGCACACGGCGTAAAATATAAAGGTGAATACGACGGGTGTGGACAGTTAAGTGAACTAGAAGCGCCTGTCACAAATTTCTGGCCATGATTACTACGACACCAAGGACCGTGTGTTGGCCCAGAGCAACTGCAACACTTTCCGTAAATAAAATGAGCAGACAGTTTTTTGAGGGTGTCGTAAGAACAAGACAACATCGCAGGACCTACGAAATCACTGAAACTGAAGTCTTGCAATAAAAAACATGCATCATTTCAGTACGCTAAGTGAAGTTTTTGTATTTGCGGACATTTCCATACATTAATGAAACCACCGAGATAACTGTTGTCACCAGCTAAAAACTGCCCTTGTGCTTCTTTTTCCTCAAAATGCACAGGAGACAGTGAAAACAACTACATCCTTCTTCTAGCGCCACGCTATTGCAGTGTATGCGAGGTATCGCGGTGATCTTTTGGAATTAGCTGCTGAGCGCAAGAGTCGAGCCAGTATATAAACCGCACTTGATGGCAGGAAAGCATTTACCAAGCACTCTCAGTGGCGAAAGGCGACGCTTTGTCGGCGACAGGCCCTCACATAGGGAGCCATTATGTGAACAGGTCAGGCAGGTCACAATTTCGGCATGTAAGTAATAATGTTTAAAATGTTTGAAAAATAGATGCCCATGCGCCGTCAAGGTACTAAAAAAGGTTACAAATAAAAAAATCGATACTGGGTTCAGAATGACAAGGGACGTTAGCCATTCTCCTCATAAAAAAACAACACACATCAAGTAAGTTCAACGTTTGACAGTACTCCATTTTCGGACCTTCACCAAGACACCGGCTGTCTCGTTCAGACGCAGACCAGGCACAGTCAAACGCACATTTTCACTTTTTGTTTTACTATTGCTAGAGCGGAGGTTACAGGCAAACAGTTCTAATGTACGCCAACAGTTTAAATGACGTGCAGTGTATACACCACTTCAGGGATGCGATCGAAGCGGGCAGCTACTCAGTCTACGTTGGCAGTCCTCCTGTGCATTCCTATGGAAAATCGAGTGTGCATGTTGTCTCTCTGCCGTAGAATGACAGGTAAACCCTTTAGTCTTTGTGGAAACAAATAGCAGTAAACAGTAAACAAAAAGCAAAACATAAAACAAATTAAAAAAGTATGTGGGCTATCAAAGGTCTCTCTTTGTATTTCCTATACTGAGAAGCTCTTATCGCGCACCTGTTTCTTGGCTTTTCCCTGTTCTTAAGGATTACAATCATGCACGTGATGTTTTTTAACGCTAGAACAAGCACCTTCGCGCATACGCGTAAGCAGAAACGAATAAATCGAAAGGTATTGATTTAAGAGCTTTCTATAAACGTTTGCGAGTACGGCTTCTGGGTGCCGCCATCTTGCTGATGGAGTAGTTAATTCTCGAAGCGCGGCTGCTTGCAAACATCAAATTTTACTTGCCTTTTATTTTATTGTGATCATCTACATAGACATGGAGTTACCGATCCAGTGTTACTGCGTAGTTCTTTTCGTCTCTCTTGAATATCAAGATGCAATTCGTTCGTTCGGAACGTCTACTTCCAAGCAGAAGAAGCGCGTGCGCTGTGTTGACGCCAACGTTACTAAACCACTCAGTTGGGAAACTGCCATAGAGACTGCTCTGAAAAAGTGGCCCCGATCTGTCCTCGCGTATCGAGCTAATGGCGAACACAACGCCGCCATTTCTCCCGCAGCGGCCACTCGAGGAACCGCACGTTACTTCTATTTTGGCTTTAATCAGGCCATTTCGACGCCGAAACAGATACAGTGGAAGAGGTTACAGGGGTGCCACCCCCGTCTCCCCAGTGGACGCGCCGCGTCATACTGCCGAAGTTAAAATGCACCTAGGTCGGGACGTGCTATCTGAGAGCACCGCTGAGGCATGGTTGTATAAAAACAATATTAATTGTGCCGCAAAACCTTGCAAACTAAATATTTTAAAAACATCACGCGCACTTCATTTCGTACTAAACTCCAATAAATTTCATACAAAAAGAGTATTTTCCGTTTGTTTTTAAGCAAGAACATGCTTTCTAAAAGCTCAAGGTGACCACAGTACAGACAAATGATAAAGAGTGGCGCTGTTGTCGTATTTAGCTCGGTCTCGGTGGACGCCAGCGGCCCAGGTTTCAACGGCGAGTTTCCCAACTGAGAGTTTTAGTAACGTTGGTTGACACTAACAGTGTTTAACAGTTCACATCAAAGTGTCTTAAGCCATGAATTTGAACCATAAAAACAGTTTTTGTGCTCCAAATACCTGTCCAATAGTTTTATCTCTTGAGTAAGAAAGCTTCCAAGACATTTTGTTCCTAACACTTCTGTGTAATACCTGCTCTTATAACTGAGCGAAGAGAAAATAAATAACATTCTTTTGGCCACAATATTGCATTATGGGAAATAAATTCTTGATTTGTTGCTCCCTGCATTACTTTGCAACAGCGCACCAGCGCCAGCTGCACTTCTAGCGTACATTGTAATAACTTTATGCTTACTGACCCTACGCACCCATTGAGCGCCAGTATTGCACCGCGCGACTGCGCTCTGGTCTGTAGGAGGTCAATCTCAGCTCGTAGCGACGAAGAGGAACGTGGATCGATTAATCTTATATGTAAGTAATGCTAGCTCTTTAGTCTCAAAATTTAATAAAGTGTATATTACGTACTCAACTCGATAAACACTGCAAGATCTAGGACGCTTCTTCTTCAACGTGCTGTTCAGCATAGTAATCTGACCTAGCGGTATTCGTGCTTCTGCAACGTAGTGTTCATTGAAGCCAAGAAAATGACAGCGGAATGTGGGAGCAAACTAGAAGACTATGAATTCTGACGCCTCGCACTTGTCGTGGGAGCAAAATTAGTTACAAGGGCGACTCCAGTATGCGAGTGTGAGCAGTGTGAATGACTAACAATGAACTTACACTCCATTGCAATTCCAGGAATGGAGATACCGGCGCTAAGCCAGGTTTTAAAAACGTGTGACAGGATGTCAAGCCGCTCTCTGCCGGACGCAGAAGAGATGCTCAGCAGGGCATTCCTTCTGCCAATTGTATCTGAACTCACGGCCCTGTGTCGTGACGTGATGGAAAGACGATCACTTTATAATCTAAATGTTTATTTTATCGTTACTAAAGAAAGAAAAGGTCGATGTAAGATGTATCACGTCATCACACGGCTCATTCAATCAGTATCGAATTAATCGGTGGCTTCATTTTTCGGCTTCACAATTTTCTATACCCTCCCCCCCCCCCTGAAGAGACAAGCACGTTTCACGTGAAGAGTGGATACATGTAAGTGAGGCAATATATAGACCAAATCCACCATTCTAGATACTACTTGTACAGATTGTTGTTACTTCTTTTATTATACGGGTACGTCAGAGATGGTGGTTCGCGTGTTGTTCAAATATCATCGTACGTCACCCAACGAAGCTTGCCCGAGTAATGAAAAGACTCTCAATGTTACCGCGTGCGTGGCTTAGTTGGCAACGCACGCGGCTGCCACGCGGACGACCGGGGTTTGGTCCCCGCATGGCCAGGTTTTCTTCTTTTATCACTCAATGTTCTACTAAAACGTTATTCTCCAATGTTATTGTGCGGTCTGGTTTACAACATTCCTGAACCTACAGCGTGTATAAGGGCAGAGGTCACGCGCTGCTTAAGGTCAGTCGCTCTTCCACCTGCGACGCAGAACGTTGGTGCCTTTCACCTTAAGTTTTTAGGTAAAAGTTTGCTACATTAAATGTTCATTTTTAGTTTTACATTCGTCTCTTATTTTTTGTATTTGACAATATACACAAAATGTAGATACATACAGCCGCTACATCTCTACTTAATAACCGAGAAGGTTTGGGCAGTTATTATAAAGTGCGGTAGCCTTAGCATGCCTTTTCCAAAGATAGTTGCCGCATGGGTTCTCAGTTATTCCATCATGCCTTTGCCACATATCATAAGGCGATAAGTAGGGGTGTGCGAATATTGAAATTTTAGAATACGAATCGAATACGAATAAGGCAAAAAACTGACTTCGAATATCGAATCGAATATCGAATATGTGTCTAGTAATAAAAAGTTGCAAAACAAGCGGTGACATCAAGTTTTATTGCCTTTTTAAAATAAATCAATGCAACTGCATTTTACTGGGCTGCAGCAGACCAAAAAGATACCTCTAGTAATGCACTCATTACAAATTATCGCGTAGGAAAATTAACTGCTCAACGTGTTCAGAAAGTAAGCGCTCCCTATGCGCCGTGACAACATTTCCGCCAGCTAGAAAAGACCCTTTCGCTCGGGACTGACGTAGCTGGGATTACCGAGTACTCATGAGCGAGTTTGCTGAAATGCGGGGACTTTTGTGTCCGAAAGCAAGGATTGCTCCTGCACACCTGCTGAGGAAAGAGCCCGAGCGCGTCCGTTTCGTTGGTGGCCGTTTTATTCTCTCGTGCTCTTATCATCTGCCGTTCGTGGCCTCGTGCTTTCCTCTGTCTTCTCTTTCTTCTTTCTTCTGGTGGTTGAATGCCTGTAATCCACAACAACACCTTTGCATTCGGACACAAAATGATCAGACGTTTCCAAAAAAAAAAAAGAGGATCGGAGAAATTTTTGAAGCTAAGGCAATAGAAGCGAATGGAGAGAAATGCGTCTCTACACCATCTGTGTTGTTGACTGAGAAAGAGGTTAATTACTTGAACCATTATACATGACAATCTTCGGAACTACATTTGCACGAGAGCGCGTGAGGTGGGCCACTAAGTGGGTCCTTGCTCTCGCGCCGGTATAGCCTTGGCTGTGGTGCCTGTCGGACTATTAGCGACGTTCGCGACCAAAAGCGTCGCTGCGGTCAGCTTGTCCGATTGGCCAAACCATGGGCATGCAAGCATAGTTAGACTGTCGACTTCGGTGGTGTTAGTCTCGGAGTACGATGGCTCCAAGCTTCCATTGTGCTTTCTAAACACAAAATTCAGCTTGTCGTCGCAACTGATGGTAAGTACCAGGGTAACAAGTCGTTACGTCACGGCGAGGCGAATCGCAGTGGTGACGTCACGGATGGAAACCATAAGAGGGCGCAACCGAAACATCTCGGCGCTAATATGCTGTACGAGGCACTGATCGGTGACGTATGAGCGAGCACTTATTATTTTTTCATTCTTATGTTCGTCTCTCACGGTCTAGACGTCGTTTTCTATTCCTTCAAAAAATATTATCGTATGTAGTTCAAATTCATTACCTTTGTTTAAGTTTTGATATTTTTTGCTTTGGTCAACTGTTTTAGTTCTATTAGTTGTGGGTTTCCCTTTAGGGGTACCACTTAGAAACACAGTAGGTTCCTTCGGTCCGGATAAAGACGTGTTTATTGACTCAAATGCCACACGCTTGCCCTGAGGGCCAACAATGTTGGAGAGGACGGCGCTGTCGCTTTTGACAGGATCGCCAGTTGGAGTCCGCGCTGCCGCTATTGGCAGTATCACGGAGGGGGAGGATCAGATAAAGAGAGGAAGGCTCCGTCGAGCAGAGCCTCCCCAGCGAGAGTCCTGTCCGTTGGATTGGGCCGGCTTATATAGCCTGCGGGAATGGTCGCGCCCAGGGTGGGTCGGATGTAGGTTGGCTCCCAGGAGGGGAGGGGCTTGTCCAAGTCATGATCCCGAGGGGTGTGCCTTCGGCAACTCATCCGAGAAGGTCGAGGGAAAGCCGCCCACCAGGGAATACGGCTTCGCCCTCGCATTCTGGGACGCGCCACCACGTGGGGACGTCCCACGGCCCGCCTGAGCTAGCCCTAAATAGGGACGCGGGAAACACGTGGTTTCTACATAGTCTTACAAGCTCGTTGCTTAGAACGCCCCGGCTAGAAATAGAATTATGTATCTATTTTTTCAACACCAGCCACTTCCTTCTCTTCTTCTTCGTTGTATATAAAACAGTCAGTTGTGAGTTAGCGCCTGTCCTGTCCACTTCTTCGTCCTTCCTTGTCTGAGCGCTATTTGTAATATAGTCCGCAAAGCGAGACTTGATCCATTTTTTTAGATGGTCAGTAAATCCTGAGTAAACGGCGGCTTGGGCTAGTTGGTTTTCTATGTCTCGAAATTAACAGCGCAAGTATGGAATCCACACAAACACACGCAACCACAGGGAAAACGACGACGACGAGCGCTTGCACAGCGGGACGTTCGCACCGCTCCGCTCATTTTGAACCTTTATTAGTAATTTTCTGGGCCTCCGGCCTCCAGCCTGGGGCCTGGACGACTACATGGACTCCCCAAGGCCTCCCGATTCACCCGTCATCACACCGCCGCCCGAGGACATGGATTTACCGGCTCTCGAAGTCAATGAGGACAGCCCGGCAGAGCTCGGCCTAGCGGGGAATGCGGGCTTTGCCTTCCCGCCGCCCCTACTCCTCCTGTCACACTCCAACCCGTTCGCCCCACTGGCGACTCTTGAGAATGCTCAACAATCCGAAGGCAAGTCAGACGACCTTCTCACTGCGTCCTGCATTGTTTCTACTGCACCCGAGGGGCAAAAACGGGCGCGTAGCACAGTTCAGGCCTCTACAGCCTCAAAGCGATCCACCCAAGCCAGGACATCCGCTCGCTCGGTACAGACCACTTCCTCTCGGGGTATGTACGGCAAAGACTCCTCCCACGATGAAGATGGGTATACTCTGGTCACATACAGCCGCAAAAAACGCTACCCCTTGATGGCTGCGACGCCACCCACACCAACTCAGCCACCCGCACCGCGGCTGTCGCGCCTCACGGTAATCCTCAGACCATGTCAACCGTGTAGAATCTTGGATGAGCCCTACATCAAGCTCGACGAAGCTCTTTCATCACATTTACGTACGTCCCTGGCCCTCGTACAAGGCACCAGGACCCCCAATTTCACGACACGATTCTTAACACATAGTAATCAACTTGCACTCGATGTATACGATCCCGCGGTGAGGGATGCTTTCCTCAAGATCAAGTCGCTTCCTATACGTGGTAAGGAGGCTCCTTTTCAGGCCTATGAGGCAACCGGAGAGGGCCAGATACGTGGCATAATACAAAACGCGGGCGGCCTTACCCAAGAACAACTCATGGCCAGCTTGCATTGCCGCAAATGCAGAATACTTAATGCTCGCCCACTGGGTGACAACGGAACTGCTTTGGTTACCTTCGAGAGCACACGCCTGCCCTACCGCATCGGCCTCCGCTCTTTTACGGTGAGGGTATTACCCTACAAACCCAAAGTAGCTGTCTGCACGACCTGCCATCGGATGGGCCACGTTAAGGAGCGCTGTCCCAACACCGACAACGCCCGCTGTTCTATTTGCGGACTGAAAAAACACGACGGAGATGCGTCTTGCCCGAACGCCACGCCTAAGTGTCGTAATTGTGGGGGTCCCCACCTAGCCACAGACAAGGGCTGCCTCAAGAGAACCCAGCTCAACAAAAAGATAGCACGTCGCCGACGTCCCAAGGCCCCTAGACGCATTGGAACTACCGTTGACAACCAAGGGCAGCCTCTACTCGCAGGCAAACGTACTGAAGCGTCAAGCAGCAACACCGATACGACCGCACCTCTAGTACCTGGAAGCGCGGGAGACCCACGATGCCTACGGCTCATCGCCACTCCGACCTCAACAAGTTTCTACACAGGGCCCCGCACCTCTGCTCAGGAAACTACTGCAACAGCTGCCGAGCGCAAACTCACGTTTGCGGACGCCGTTCGGAAGGCCAACGCCGACACTGCAACCCAGACTATTAATACGACACAGAGGAGAGGATCTAAACTTGCTCAGGAATCGCAAACCTCGCGCATCCCGGAACCGACGGCACAAGTCAGTGAGGAGACGCAGACAGAAACAGCTGTACGCATCTCAGCATCTACAACACCCAGCACACAAATTACCCTCGAGGCACAGCTCGAGCGCCGCATTGCTCAACTTGAACAACGCGTAATGGAGCACGTGCAAAAGACCATAGACCGTGCCATTGAGACATGTGTCCGCACCCTTATGGAACGACTCATGCTCTCCAATACGAGCCCATTCGGGGCGTCCATCACACAGCCGTCTCCGGCCGCCTCTATGGTAACCTCATCAATTGCTATCAACGGCCAACATGGCCCAGCGCTCCAATAGCGCACTCGCCACCGGGAACCCACCCTGGGCCACAGTCGTGCAATGGAATTGTCGAACACTTCGAAAAAAAAGGCCGACCTAGTAGCACAATTTCATTGTGACGGCACCACACAAGGACCATCCATACTCGCACTTCAAGAAGTAAATGGCCCAGTACTCAAACTCCCCGGTTACGAGGGGTACCCGTCTTATAGCGATCCCGGGCAGACCACATCCGTGGCTCTATACGTATTAAGAATGCTCGACCACGTCCAACTGGATACCGAACCCTGGAATACTAGCACCACCACTACGGTAGGGTGTAGGGTCAAATTGACGACTGACCACACCGTCTTAATTTTTTCCTTGTACGCACGCCCGGAGTACAACCGCAATAAAGGGCAAAAGCCTCTTATTGACCTCGGTTTTATACAGCACTTCCATAGGCTCTACCCTCGCGATCAGGTAATCCTATGTGGAGACTTCAACGCAAGGCACACAGCATGGGGTTACGACAAATGCAGTCCCAGGGGGCGCAAAGTGATGGCTGATACCCAAAACTACCACCTCAGTTTGATCAACACCCCCGATGACCCCACACGGATTGGACAATCTCTTCGCCAGGCGGACACGACCCCTGATCTGACTTGGGCATCACACCCGCGCAGCGTCACCTGGCACCTTCACGAAGACCTAATGGGAAGCGATCATTTCCCTATCGTGATCAAGATAAAAATCCACCGCACTCTGGGATACGCGGTAGGTGCACGCACAGCCGCGAGACCAGCGTTTTTGACGCACTGGGACAAATACCGAAAGCTGCTGGAGGAGACATCTCCCAGCGGCGATATCGCACACCTAACTAGTCAAATATTAGATGCCAAGCAACAAGCCACCCGTCGAATACAAGTCCCCTATGATCATCCGGACCCAGACAAGTGTCTTCTAACGCTCTGGAATCGCAGGTTGCGCCTATTGGCCAAGTACCGCAAATCTGGGCGCAGACGCTCTATCAAACGCAAGTTGAGGATCACGCAACAGACAATAGAGGACTACACCACCGCCCTAGCCTCTGAGAGATGGATGACCCTCTGTGAAGGCTTTAACGGGAATACGTCTACACCCCGAGTTTGGAGCATACTACGGTCCCTTCTCGGGCAAACCAAGACCTACAATGGGGCCAGACGGGTGGCCCTTAAAGAAGCAATAACCCCACAGGAGCTAGCCGAACGCGCCGCTTCTGAATTCTTTCCCAACACTTCTCAACCCATCGCTACTACCTATGAAAGGGACGACCCCGTGGAGGACTTTGAATCCTACAATCAACCATTCACCCTTTTTGAGCTTAATCACGCTCTTAACACTGCTAACACCCACAGTGCACCTGGGGCAGATCAAGTCACCACGACACAACTGAGGAACCTCCCAGATACCTACAAACAAGCTCTGTTGGAGGAAATCAACAGGATCTGGGAAGAAGGGAAGCTTCCACCCACATGGCGTTTCTCTCTGGTGAAACCAATTCCCAAACCGGGGAAACCACCACATAACCTGGCCAACCTTCGACCTATATCACTGACATCCTGCCTATGTAAAACGATGGAGAGGATGGTCAATACGCGCCTCACATGGTACTTGGAAAATAATGGTATTCTCGCCCCAACGCAAATAGGGTTCAGAGCGGGGTTGTCCACACAGGACGCGCTTCTTCAACTTAAGGAAGCAGTCCTCGACCCGCACTCTACACAACCGAGAGCTGTCGTTGGGGTTGACATCAAAAAGGCATTTGACGGGGTCCCGCACCACACAATCATGTCCCAAGCCAGAACCGCCGGCCTAAAAGGGCGACTATATAACTTCATTGCCGCGTTTCTGGAAGGTCGCTGTTTTCAAGTGCAGGTAGACCAAGCTACTAGTACCACGCACCCCAACAAAGTAGGGGTACCGCAGGGGTCAGTCATTTCACCGACTCTCTTCAACTTGGCGATGCACACCCTCCCACACCGTCTTGAAGCAGTGCCTGGACTAGGTCATACAATATATGCCGATGACATCACGCTTTGGGTAACAGACGGGTCCATCGGCCAGCAGGAAGACATACTCCAAAATGCCCTAAACATTATCTACAGTTTTGCAACTGAAGTTGGCCTCAGCACATCCCCAGAGAAGACTGAATACTTAGTCATACACGGCGGCCGTAGTACTCCCTCCAAAAAAGCCGAGAAAAACATGTACAGCCTCTCCATCGGAGACCAACCCATCACCAGGAAATCTACCATTCGCATCCTGGGCATGTACCTGGACGAAAATTGCACGGCCAACACATGGTTCCAAAAAACGACTGGATCAGTAAAAAAGATCCTACACGTCCTTCGACGAATCTCAACACGCACCCGCGGTGTCCGCGAACGCGAGATGAGGCAATTCGTGCAGGCATTTGTCGTCTCACGGCTACTCTATGGTCTTCCTTATCATCCAGTCAATCGGACTCAGATGCTAGCTCTAAACAGACTTATGAACGAGGCCCGAAGGCTCATTACAGGCCTTCCCAGGTACACACACCTAGACGCGCTCAAGAGTTGCGGGGGCATCAATGATCTCGGCGAACTCGTATCCACGCACTACAACATCCAGGAGGCACGGCTTCGCACAACACCAGCCGGCCGGTCTATCCTTGCCAAACTAGGCTACCCCGTGCACGATCTGTCCGTACTCCCACAACAGACCCCGCCGTGGGAACACATTGTCCTCACCGACGGGACTCCTCTACCCCAGCGGATACAGAGCACCGGCAGGCGCCTCCCTCTCAAAAGACGGCACTTAAAGTACATTCGCTCGCTTGACGACTGCACCCACGTGATCTACGTCGATGCATCCCTGCCAGCTGATCAGAAATGCGCTGTCTACGCCACGGCGTGGTACAATTCTAACACAGAAGCACAGGCACGACACCTGCACACAACGACTACGCCCCCGCTCAGCACCCAAGCGGAGCTTCAAGCCATCACAGACTATGCGCAAGACGCACTTCTTACGGCAAAGGAAGACGCACCAGTCACGCACATCATTTATACCGACTCGCAAGCGGCACACCAGATATGCTCGGACACCAAATATACCGGACCTACCTTATACGAGCTCAAGGTGGCCGTCTCATCTCTGAGAGCGTCCGGCCATCAATTCATCATGCGATGGGTCCCTGCCCACTGTGGCATACCCGGTAATGAGAAAGCCCACAGACTAGCGCGCGCACACCTCCTCTCCGCGCTGGCCAAGGGACCCTCCTCTTCCTCATCTCTAGGCAACCCCTCCAAGGAAATTGCCAACCCTTGGCACGACTTGCGCTCTACCAAAGCCCAGCGAGCCGCCTACCTCTCCATGGCCGCTAACCCGCTATCCATTCCTAAGATTCCCTCCCAACATTTCTCTCGTAGGGAAGCCGTCATGATTCGGCAAATTCAGACAGGGACCCTACTGACACCGCATCTCTTACAGCGGTTTCGCGGGAACGACGGGGCGGGATCTTCCACAGCCTCTGGCATCTGCAAGAACTGCAACTCTAAGGCAGACCTGGTCCATCTCATGTGGTCTTGCCCTTTGTATAATCTTCCACGACAACGGGCTTTGGACCTGATCACAAACGCCCCAGTACCCGCATCCCTGAACGCCTGGGCATGCCCAGACACCACCATACCCCCCAAGCATGCTTTAGAGCTCTGGGAGGCACTCCTCACCTTCATAAGAGACTCAACTGCGCCTCCAGTGGGGGACCGGCTCCTTCCGGCTACAGCCAAGAGGATACGGCCTCCCCCTCCCTCGTCGACGAAGGCCTTGAAGCCATGAAGTGTTGCCCTCCTCCTCCTCTCCTCTTCTTTGGTCCCCGCTTCCTAATCCCTTATCCTCCTTCTAACTGACCTCCGCAGCGCGCTCCACGCAATATCAGGTCAATAAACGTGTTTTCAATCAA
>JAZHYW010033190.1:0-13144 GCA_037355805.1 Ixodes ricinus | reverse complement strand
CATCTTTCTTGCTACACAGCTATCATGAAACACAGGGCACTATGGAACTACAATATACATGAAGTCGTTAGGAATGTATGGAATGGAGTCATTGTGCCAGGACTCATTTGGGAATGCGGTATTGTGTATGAGGTGAGAAATCAAGGCAGGTTTAGAGATACAGCAAAGGAGTGTGGGTAGGTTGGCATTGGGGGCACATGGGAATACACCAAATGAGGGAGTACAGACGCGATCAGTAAAGTAAACATTGAGCAAAGACTAGCTAAAATGAGGATACGCGGTGGGCAGGGAAAGTGTACAAGTATTTATATATGAAAGGTTAAATACGAAGTGGACAAACCAAACCCGGAAGCGGAGATTTAAATACATTCAATGAGATGGGGCCGACCATAGCATATCAGTGGAAAATGGAGTAAAGGAAATTGAGTGGAAATTGTGGGTAGAGAGAATGCAGGGAAATCAGCTTTAACAATATACAGGGCACAAAAGCAAGAAATAAAGAAGGAACAGTTGTATGATAATTTATTGGGGAGCTCATTGCTGTTTGAAGCTAGAACTGGGGTGCTAAGAACGAAAAGATATACGGTTGAATTCCAGGAAATAGGCACTCTATGCGACGTATGCAACCGGGAAAGGGAAACTATAGAACATGTAATTTTAGGGTGACGGGCTTCGCCCCACCCCCTTGGGGGGGGGGGGGCGGAGATGACTACGGATTTGCAGATGACTGAGATTTGCAGACACAGGTGGACGAATGGATAGGGAAAAAAAGTGCATTATCTAGGGAGGGGTGAAAATACAGATAAAAATAAGCAATGGGAACACGTTAGAGGGGGGGATTGTGTTAGAAGAAAAGTTATACAAATCTTAAAAAACAAGGGATGACGAAACGTTAGTCTAGGTGGCGCAAGTTGCCAGCCGTTACAAAGCGTATAGCCATTACCATCCATCCATCCATCTCCTGCCCCATACCTGCCCAGAGAAGCCACGTCACATTCTCAGACCACGTGAACGTAACAACCTTGTTGAACGCTCATATTCCATAGGCTCATACATGCTCGCCATTCTCGCACGCTACGCACTACGCCCCTGCTCTCATTTTCTCGCCTTCTAACCTGCTTCTTGCTCCTAATGGCGGTGTGTGCGAGCTACAGGGGGCGCTTCTCTAGCTATCATCATCATCGTTCGTGACGTCACGGGTAGGACGGACTTGGACAGGCCGCACAAATCTAGGATTCGTCAGCTCGCTTCATGCGATGTCAGGATAATTCGCGGCAATGCGTTTCACGCGTTGTGTTTATTTGATGAAGCGATATTTGCAGAAAGACACTTTACCAAAGCTCGAAACCGCACGTGGCACGCGCGCAGTCTTGCCAACAAACACTTTTGGCGCTGAGGAGTCGAAGCGCTCGGATGGTGGTGTGCTGTTCTCTACCCCAGTTCAAAGAAGCGGATGAAAATAGAATTTCCAACGCTTTATCCAACTACATTTACCACGGTGAATAGCATGTATTTTTTATTACGATTCGGGGAAAATGAAACTAAGGAAAGAATGCCTCGTGAAATTGAAAATAGGAAAGCGAAATTCAAGAACTTCTCGCGGGTGTAGTAAACACTTCAGTGAAAGCGACTCCGTGTACCAAGTTGCTTCCAATCTGTTCTGACGAGTGCTGGTCTCTTATTAGTTCCAAGTTGATTCCTTTTTTAATTTTGTAAACCAGTAGACGAACATTTTCTTAAAATAACTGGCAGGAAGAAGCGGTGGCTGGCTTCCGCGGAATGGTTTCAACTTAATCCCTGCTTATTCACCCGGTCGACACGAAACGTACGAGACCCCTCGCGATCAAAGTCTTGAATCTATACTTCGTTTCACCTTATCTGCGAGCGAAGCCAAAGCTAGAAGCGCGAGACCAGCGCTTTTTGCGTTTCTGCCCAGCTCGCGCGCTCGAGCAAAGCCTGAAGGCACGGAGCTTTCGTGCTCGTGCTTCCAGCTTGCCTTCGCGCGCACATAAGGTGAAACGAAGTATAGTAAGTCGGTGATAGTTCAGCGTCTCAGAAAATGAGGAATACACCTGCTATGAACTACTGTTGTTTGTATGTTTATTTTTTGCGGACCCAAATGCGCATAATGCGTGATGCGCTGCTTAGTGAGCGATTTTATATTTGTAAATAATTCTTAGTAAAAATAGGATAGAACAAACTAGTCAACCGCCTGAATTTGCCGGGCCATGGCCGACAGTTTAATAATTTATGAAAATTTGTACTTTTCTTTCGAGCGGAAGTCGCGACCTGACAAACTTCTTTGCCACGTTTTCGATTCGGGAGGAGCTAAGCGTCAGTTGCTGGCGGGCATTTGCTCGGCAGCAACTGTCGAGTCAGGCTTGGATAGAAGTGTAGGTACCGGCAAGCTCAATGTAGCTAAAACAAGTGTGCGGAGCTTTGCTACACAACTGTGCGTGCGTGCACTGCTAAGAAGACAGCACATCATTTACTCTGATGAATGCAAAACCTTTTTCTACAGCAGCCTCCACAGAGCCGAAAAAAACAAGAGTCAGAGGGGCTGTGAATAGCCCCGACGCACGCCGCACAAGCTGTAATGTAAAGCTCCGGGTTTTTTTTTTTTTTTAGATGCGGAGCATCTTTTGCTCAGGTCTATGTCCCGCGGCGTCGTAGTCTGCACTCGCACTACGCACGCGCAACTCTCCTCCTTCCCTCTCTCCAACAGCTGCGCGTTACTCTCTCCGCTCTCTCTCTCTCTCTCTACCAGCTGCGTGCACTGCGCGTGCGTTCGCTTGTGCTCACACCGCGCGCGCACGCGCAGCTCTCATCCTCTAGTCTCCTCTCCTTCAAGTGTGAAAAAAAAAATAAACGGCGAGCGGCGAGCGTTCTAAGTTTCTCTGCCGCGAGCCGCGACGAACGCTCGCGTAAGGGGTAACGCTAGGGCAGTCGGTGGCGCCATCTCTCGACGTCAGCACACAGCTGACTCTTTCCTCGGAACCAACACGATGATCCGCATCACCCCATGGTTCCCCTCGGGAAGATGGTGTCATATTCTTAAATAAATAAACAGTTTTAATCGGCATAGATGCGAACTAACATGGCCACTTCGTGCTTCGACATAGCACATGGTCTGCTCGCATCCTACCAGCTGCGTCACAGGAGGGTGCCCGCGAGGTGGCGCCACCAAAACATCTTGTCGCCAGTAGTGACTCGAAACAAAGGATTCCATTAATGACGTCGGCGATGTCGAAGGCTCCGTCGGCTCGAAACGCGGGTGGGAAATTAGGAAACTGACGGCTGAAGCAGACTGAACGCGGTGGGAGCCAAGTGGCGAGTGCATGCAAGAGATGGTCGGAGTTGCGCCACCGTGCCGCTAGGGGCACTGGCAGATATGGGAACGATACATGGAGAGGCGATGCAGACTATGACACCGACCCTTCAAACATGGCGGCCTTCCACGAAACTGACGCATTGTTTACAAAACAAATTGATCAAATTGCCGTATGTATGCAACATGCTTAATCTAACCACTAATAGTTCATGGCACGGTTACTTTATTAAATTCATTATAGAAACAAGATAAAGACTCGGCACACACCTTGACATTCCCTACCATGCTCTGGATAAGTGGATGGGCGGGCACGAGGGAGGCAGCCTGCACAGACACCCGGCACAGGGGACAGGTGCTGTTCGTGTGCAGCCACATCGTGATGCAGCCCTTGCAGAAGACGTGGCGGCAGTGGCACTCCACAGGCACTTGCAGCAAAGCACGGCAGATTGGGCAGGTGAGCTCGTCGTCGGGTGGAGGGTCGCAGTGCTCCGGGAATATTTCGGGAACTGCATTGTAAAGTCCCTTGAGAAAATTCGCATTCCACAATTTAGGTGCTCTTGGACCGCTTGCTATTCGTCTCATTCTAAATACTTTCTCGAGTTAATTGTTTTATTTGAAAGGGAATACAATTCGCTTTCCTCTGCTATAACTTGTTTTGTGTTTGTGGTACATTATAGCAGTTGCGAATAGGGAGGTGCAAACTCTCACTTGCTCCGCTAGTTCCCATTTCGTGAAAAGACCATTATAGATAACACGAGTTCTATGATGCTGACTTGTTAAGAAGATATGACCAGAAGTGAACGAGGGCTTTAAAAAAAATGTTTTACTTCTTTTTATACAGCTCCCCAAATGTTTTCCCAAAATCACGAATTTCCAGCACGAATATTTTCTCGATTATATATAATAGGCTTAACTACACTTATAGTTCTTGGCACTATTTTATATTCACGAAAATTTTAAATCGCATGTTTAATGTTGGTGACAAGATATTTTACTTAAAACATGGCAATATTTTATGTTTTACATGATGGGAGTTCTCATTTTGCTTAACGGGCAGTTGAACGAAGTGACGAGGTGTGAAACCCCCATATATATGCGAATATGTGAACGAGGGCTTTTGTTAATTTTTGAAGTGATATTGTAGCAGCCTGTCAAAAGTTACAAGCCTTGATGCATTTGCTTTATGAACATTATAAAAATAATTGCATCTAATGAAGCTGGTTGTAATAAATAGACATCACGTAATATACCGAGAGATAGTCCACCTAAAATCGAAGGCAAATCAAGTGAAAATAAGGAGTGGGCTAACTTTCGGCATGCGATGAAGTTGGAAAAAATACTAGTTTTAGATTCTGTGACCTACGAAACTTGTGATCGCAGGGAGCGGCGATGAACCAAAAACGACTTTGCTTTCCAATTCAGCAATGTTCGCGTATCTCCCGCCTTGGCTCAAGCAACACCATTTCTGCCGAGGTCACCAATACCCAGGGACCTGGAACTACTATAAGTGTCTTTCGGTGTCTTTAAAAAAAATCAGGTTAATCATAGGGGTGAGGCATTTCTCGGGAAATTGCATGTATATTGCCATATATTAGATTTCCCTAGTGATTGGCATCCGGATTTCTCGTTTGGATAAAAACTTAAGATAATCTAAAAAGAAAACTGTCTTAATGCTTCATTGCACCACGTCATGGGAGGCCGGAAAACTGCCTATTTCCAACGTTCAGGAAATCGTTGAAGGTGTCGCTGACGCCTCTATCATCATCATTGTCAACGTTTTTTCTAGCTCTGCAAGCCGAAAATGCTTGCACGGTTCACTGATAAATGAATGCGACAAATAGCGCGCCCGATTGATGAGCTGCATTTTTAGCGTTTGTATTTATTGGTGTTAGTGATCATAGCTCCCTGGAAAAGGGACAAAAGAGATTATAGTTTAGTTTATTAAAAACAATACAAGGGTGCCTGCTATGATCTATGAACCTGCTATGATCACGATCACGCTCGTGAGCAGATAGCACGAGGTGCATTCGGGAGTCTTGTCGCGTCGTCGGCTTCATTTCTTGGGAGCAGCAGTGTATCTCGAAATTGCCTAACCATCAACTCAGCCAACTCGGCGAATGCGCTTTTACAGTTTAGGTTTATTATGGTGGACAAGAAAGGAGAGGTGTGGGGATCGCTTGCAAGTTGCTCGTCCCAGTGGCCATAAACGGTTTGACGCTTCATGCCGCATGTGTCACTATTACCATGGTACCATCTGTATGCTGGAAGCTGCACCGCAACTGCAAATACCAGGTTAATTTTTCGGAAATAACGCACTAAAAAAGATGGAGCAGAAAATCACACACATACACAGACAAAAATCATAACGGCTTGCCTTTTCATTTGTAGCTGAACAGTACCTCTACAGAGTGGGACAGAATGTTCAATCTGCGCATTTTCGTGAGCGTTTCATTTTATTCTGGTACTGGAATGCAAGGTGGCGCTGCTTCCAGTATACCGATTATGGTGCTCTTTATGGGCAACTGAAAGACCTCGTTATCATCCTCTCCAACCGACCATTAAAAAAAACACGACATTTTGGTTTTTTCGTAGCTTTGAAGGGATCATTCTGAACCAGCCATGCCAAGATCGCAATGGCCCGTCACCGTACTGAAAGCGTTCCTCGCCAATGTAAGCGTCCTTGGCACTGTATACGTAATTAACTGATCAATCTCGCTTATGCCCACCAGTGTTGCGGAATCGCCACTCAGGATTTTAAATGATTCCGGCATCGCTTTCCGGTTTCCAAACTCCCAGCTGTGCTGGCCAGATTGGCGGCTCTTAGCCCCGTCGAGCGCCGTGCGTGGTTCGCATACGAAACTGTCCATAGCGTTAAGGAGAAATTTTGTATAGACCAACTCATGTTCACAAACAAACCGGAGCGCCCCTAGCGGACGCCACCGGCGCCGCGCATGCGTGATGGAGTGTGGGCAAGAAGCTCGCCGTCGCCCATACACACACCATTGAAATTCGATGTTGTCAGCGTCATAAGAGTC
The DNA here is from genome assembly GCA_037355805.1 of Ixodes ricinus. Lineage (NCBI taxonomy): Eukaryota > Metazoa > Arthropoda > Arachnida > Ixodida > Ixodidae > Ixodes > Ixodes ricinus. Next base: position 6,778 of record JAZHYW010033190.1, on the reverse strand, counting down.
CCCGTGCTCTTTTTCGCGTTGGAATTTTTGATTCGACGTCTTCCTGGCATTGTCTGACTACTTGATCGGCCTCAGCGAAATTACCGAGGCTCGTTACACCGCAAGACTTCGCGTGAATAATGTGACATGCGGTCATTCATTCCGCGTGGACGCCGCAGAATGGAGACTAAAGCTTTATTCGCATGATGAGATTCCGCTCGCAATTTTCAGTCGCGACGTCACTCGGGCTGCAAAAGCGTGAACCGTAGCTGAAATGGTCGACGTCGATACTGAAAATCGCAAGCAGATTCGGACCAAGTGAATCAGGCAAATCAAGTCGGTGATGGCCACTGCTAAAAATGATCAACATCTCTTTGCATCTACTGCTTACACCGAGCCTGCTTGCTCCAACCAACCTTCAAATTTAAAAGTCTTTTGAGGCCTGCACTTACTTCTTATCGCAATGGACCTTTTGTAGAAACATCGGTTCGAGAGTATTTGGTTCCTAGTACTCCTCTCTCTTCCTTCTGGCCGAGCAGAAAAGGAAGATGGTTTCTTTGTGTCGACTTCGGGGCCGAAGATTACGCACGATGGGGACAAAGGCGAGTTGGGGGGGGGGGGGCATATCTAGGGAGAGGTGGAGGCCTTGTGCGCGCGTCGTTCTCTAGCCACTTAGTCTCGAACACAGACGCGTGTCTAGGTGGCAGCACATATTCGCCAAAAGGTTCATTACCGGGCCAACGTTTGGTCTACTGGGCCGGTGTCGTCTGAAAGAGCAGACGACAAGCAGAAACGTTTGAAAGAGTAGACGACAGTTCGGACAATCAGGTGGCCGTTTGAACTTGAAGACGCACTAAACGTAGTCCGCAGTGGTACGTACAACTTGACGGTTTTCTGGCGTTTATGTTGGAACAAAACAAATAAATCTGACGACCACAAGTATCCGTCCATTCAACCCGTGCTTTCCGCCCAACCAATCCTGGTGTCTGGTTTTCCTTTCTCACGGCACATATATCCATGTTCTCGGACGAACAGAGCACATGAAAACTGACCTTCAGAGCTTTCTCGAATCTTTTGGTACGTAAGCAGTGAGAGAGTGCAGGCGAGCTGGTAATTAATCGACATCTTGTAAACCCTGAGATGGGGAACGATAAAAAAACGGACAACCACAACAATCTCAACGGCCCCAGTCGCGGCGTTTTGACGAGAAGGCAGGTTTTTGTTTGGTTTCTTTCAAAACAGCACAGCAATGCACGTCTCGCATGGTGACTTCCACCACAGCCCCAGACCGGAAGTGCGCCTCGACGCGCCACCACCGCGCCGTCACATAACAGAGTTGAGTTCGTGTATACATAGTATTCCATGGTAAACATAAACAAATAATGGGGAAACTTCCTGCGGCCGAGGTAACTTCCGGTTGACCAGCGCCCTGTGTATGTTTAAATGAGCAAGAACGAGCAGCGCGCCTTTTAAGTTTTTCCCGGCCGAAAATCAGAAAAGGTATGTCGAAAACCGGACGCAAGATAGATCGGTGTATGTTTCTGGATCATACGGCTCCAAGATAAAGCCCAGCATCTTGTTTTACTTGGCCTCCGTGGCGAAAGTTACGTGGCCCTGCTTGACGGTCCGGTGGAAACTTGTGTACACGTGAGACAAGACGCGCACAAATCAACCGAGGCATGCAATTGTTTCGCTTTTTTCGTGCAAGGGAAAGCGTGCGTGAGAACAACATCACTTCATCATCAACTGCGCGGCGTCGCCGTCGTGAGTGTTCGAGTTGGCCAAAGCGAAACTATGCGCTACGCCTGTCGGACGTAGTTGAAGGAGCGTGCGAAGGATTGTGCCACTCGTGCTCGATCATGCCCGGGAAAATGCGAACGGTGCACTTTCGACGACGAGTAGAGACATCGTGATCGGGACAAAGCCGTCGCTGTCTGTACGATTCTGCCGCTCGTTCTCCGAAAAAAAATCAAGCCGCGTTTTTTTGAGGACGAGTGGGGATATCGTGATATTGGGCGCGTTAAGTTCGTGCTCCAGAGCGCGAGAGTTTGGCGCTCCTTTCACTAAACGGATAGGGGTGCCACCGGAGACCGACACTCGAGCGCGCTCTTCGTGCTCCAAGAATTTTTCAGAGCGCGAGTGACTTCCTCGCGCTCCGTGACGTCATGTAAACAAATAAGACGCGTGCATGGCTGCGCCGCTGTTGTTAACGTCGAGACGAGAGGTGTAGCCGGACCGCTGCCCCTTTTCTGTTCATTAGTGCTCAATCTCGCAGGTAAAAACGATTTGATTTGAAAGCCAAGACAGCAATTAGCGTTCCGAAAAAGTTTGTCCGTGCATCTCGCCTGAAAAAGAAATTGATCTATCAAACTGTAGCATGCCGATAGCACAGCGACCACAAAGTTGTCCAGATGAGACATTCGGACCACTCTGCCCCTTTTCTAATGTTTAGCGCAGCGAATAAAGATACTTCTATATGAAAGCCGAAACATCAGTGAGCGCCGAGGAAGAGGTTTGTTCGTGCGTCTTGCCTGAAAACGAATTGATCTATTGAACGAGCGTGCCAATAGCTCTGCGACAGAAAAGTCTTCGAGAAGACAGTCGGACCGCTGCCCCTTTTCTGTTCATTAGTGCTCAATCTCGCAGGTAAAAACGATTTGATTTGAAAGCCAAGACAGCAATTAGCGTTCCGAAAAAAGTTTGTCCGTGCATCTCGCCTGAAAAAGAAATTGATCTATGAAACTGTAGCATGCCGATTGCACAGCGACCACAAAGTTGTCCAGATGAGACATTCGGACCACTCTGCCCCTTTTCTAATGTTTAGCGCAGCGAATAAAGATACTTCTATATGAAAGCCGAAACATCAGTGAGCGCCGAGGAAGAGGTTTGTTCGTGCGTCTTGCCTGAAAACGAATTGATCTATTGAACGAGCGTGCCAATAGCTCTGCGACAGAAAAGTCTTCGAGAAGACAGTCGGACCGCTGCCCTTTTTATAATGCTTACCCCATCGGCAGCGAATAAAGAAACTTAGATTGGAAAGCCGAAACATCAGTTAGCGTTGCGGATAGGTTTTGTCATGTATCTCGGCTGAAAAAGAATTCATCTATCGAACGGTAGCGTGCCGACAGCTCAGCGACAAAAAAGTTGACATGAGATGACAGTCGGACCGCTGCTGCTTAGCCCAGCGAATCGAGATACATTGATTGGAAAGTTGAAACATATCAATTGTAGCGGAAAAGGTTTGTTCATGTATACCGCCTACAAACGAATTGGCATGCTATCGAACGACGGTGTTGGGGCCCTATGTTGCGCTTTTGGACTCCCACGGCGATTAGGAAGATGGAAGTGACGTCGACAACGTAGCAAACGCAGATTGATGTTGATTGGTGAGAGTCGCTGATGACAAACTTCCGCAGAAGAAAACAAAGAAAAAAAAGAGCTTCGTATTCTTCTGCGGACATTTTTCATCAGCGACTCTCACCAATCAACATCCAATCTGCGTTTGCTGCGTGGTTGAAGTCACTTCCTTCTCCCTAGTAGCCATGGGAGTCCAAAAAGCGCAACATAGGGCCCTGGTGTCGGCGTAGCTTCCGCCTCGAGCTGCGAGACGGAACCACGGAATCTGACAAATTGGAGGGTTTGCTGCATCAACGAGCAGGTTCAAGAATGTTGTCGTTAATTTAAATCGGAACAATATGCATGGTCAATAAATAAATCGGCCAAGGTAACTTTCCACATATGAGCACGAATTGCGAGTCTTCAAACCTTTCAGAAATATTAAAGCTTTCGTAGAAACTTCATAACGACGCCGTCTCTTTTGCTTCAGATTCTGCCGCTCCACACGGGCCCAATTAATTTATCTTCGAAATAATTTGGGCTTCTGCCACCCGTATCCAGAAGCCTGGTTCGTCATAACGGTGCGGTCGGAAGGAGCTCGTGGGGCTCATCGATAGTTTCGGCAGTTTCGGGCTGTCTTCCAAAAATTCACTCGATCCCACTCTAAGGTAAAAATTCTGTAGCTTAGCGTTTGAAAACCTACCCGCGTCCAACGTTCCTCTATTTTTGTTGTCACGTGACATAATCCGCCTGGGTAACTCGGATCCATGCGAGTAGATTTGGAACGCAGCCTCGGTGTGTCGCGCTCCTGTACGCCATGCGTCGGCCGATTCACACGACGGACTGATCCGCGGACGGATTGATCACGCGACGACATGTTCGCGGTTCGTCCGTCTCCCAAGCGCACCCACACGAGGGAGACGACGAGCAGACGCCAGCGAGGACGGACCGAACCTGTTCGCCACCCCACAGTGCCGCGAAACTCCAACATCGCACGGTGGCACAGTTGTACAAGAGAGAAATCGATGTTCGCTACCGCGATAAAGAATCGTACGCCGCTGTTACGTACAGCTCAAGACAAACCACCGTCAAAGGCTTCGCGCGAATCGCCGCTAGCTTTACTAACCCAAAGTATGACAGTGACACAGGCATGATCCTGCTCGAGAGGGGTTCGGCGTAGAAACGACGAAGTTCTGGGCTCGCGGGAGAGGGGGGGGGGGCGTTTGAAGATGGCTTTACGCACTCCGCGCTCGTTCACAACACTCAAGTTCACCACAGTCACAAGAGAGGTCTTGCTCGGTGAAATCCTGATTGGACGTGCAAGAATTATCGTGGCGTGCTAGACGAGTTCTGACGGAAGCTTCTTGACACGGACCCGGAGGAGTACAGTAACCTGCGTCGCGTCAGCCGGACAAAGTTTCTGCAGTTCCTTTCACACGTGGAACCAAAATCGCACGCGAATCGCAGTGAGCCTCCTCGGACACACTGCGTTCATCCCTACTGCCATCAGTTCACGATTTCTTTACTTTGCAAAGTATCGGTATCTGTTGCGGCTAGTCAATTTCTTTAAGGATGCTATTTCACGCATTTGCGTCGAGTGCTACTTTAAAGGTTCCAACATAGTTTGACGCAGCGCGGGCGCTATCGCAGCGCAGAGATGGTAATTAATCACAGATCTTAAATCTCGTGCTCTAAGGCCACTGAAAAGCGCGCGTGATGGGCAACGCTGCTCTCGACATTGGGGACTTGTAGCAAACCGTTACCGTGTTCCCCGTACCGCCCTACCGGAGCCTCGGAAGCATGCGTTTCAGCGCGCGCCCAGCAATCACGGTATCAGTCCGGGCGCGCACTTGCTTCCAAGGCTCCGGAAGTGCGGTACCCGGAACACGGTAACGGTTTGCTAAAAGTCCCTATAGAAGAGCCTTTTCGACGAAACGATCGGTACGAGTAGGTACGAGACGCCGAGACGCGACGGCGGGTTGATATGACATCAGATCCGCTGCGCCAGGGTAACGACAGGGCACCCAAAACGAAACTGAATCTGATACCGCGCATGGAGTTACTATAATATCTCGATGGCCTCGCATCAATCTTCTGAATAAAAGTACAATGAATATATACACATATTTTATAGCTAATAACTGTGTAAAATAAAACAAAAACCTTACTTAAAAAAATCGTGATGCTTTTACGGAGGCGATTAAGGGAGTCATTGCAAAAACCGCGCACCGCCATCGGCATCATAAAATGGTCCACAACGTTGCATGGACGTGATGGCCGGATGACCGCGCTCCGAAAGTGTGGTAGTGGGCACTGCGCGGGCACCTGCGACATGCCGATATGTATATAATAGAAGCTACAATCTCTCAAACTACCTCTTTCATGCTACGATTGTGTCGAGATGCCTCCCTTGCATTTTGAAACACTAAGTCCGTCGCGCAGTTTATGTCACACTTTACGTGAGAAACGATGAATGAAGCGTAAAAGATAAAAATTACAGAAATCAAGAGGCGCGGCAGAGGCAAAGAGCCATTCGCTAATCCGTCATTCGCTCAAATGAGCGCCGCCATTCGCTAAAGTGTCATTCGATCAAACGTAGGGGGCAGGGCTTTATTCGCTTAAATGTCATTCGATCAAGTGAGTGCCTCCCCGTCAGACTTGCTGCGATCGCGCGACACACGCATGGGGACATATCGCATTTCTTCGTGGATGAAAATGCGAAATAATTAGGCGGTGGTAGCTTCTTGAGAAAGATGAGTTTGCAAAATTTAAACACATAAATAAAACTTCAGAGCTTCTATGCTTCCGGTGTTACAACGTGGTGAAAGTCGTAAAGGTTTGAAGCAGGAAGATTAGAAGAAAGCGAACTTACTCGTTCTTATGTTAACTCTTTCTCTCTGAAGCAATTTGTAACAGTTACTTTGAAAAGTATATAAGTTGAACCACAAAGTACAGAAATAAATGCATAAAATCACGACCTAAAAAAAAATTAGTACAGCATTTGTAGTGATGTGATTGGCCTAAGCCATGTTGGAGGACCCTTCGGAGCAGCCTAAACAATGTTTTGGAGACGCAAATGTGTCCTGTGGAGTAACCAAAACAGTGCTTTGGAGCAGCAAAAGTGGCTTTTGGAGCAGCCAAAACAGTGTTTCGAAGCAGCAAGAGTGGCTTTTGGAGCAGATATTCTTTGAAAAACAAAAATATTTGTTTAACTACTGTAAAAACGAAGGGCACTTTGTGTTGTGTTGTGTTCCGATGTGGCGTATAGTGACGGAACTCGCTCTTTGTGTTTTTACTGCCGAGACATCCCACACGTGTACAGTGATGTAGGCGTTGCCCAGCAATTCTGAAAAACCGCTTAGCACCGTTTTACGGGCTCCTGACGTGCCAGATTTGCGTCAGAAGTAAGCAAACGTAAAACTATGGATTGCAAACGTTTCGGCTGGTGCCACTGTCGTCCAAT
>JAZHYW010033189.1:0-11789 GCA_037355805.1 Ixodes ricinus | reverse complement strand
TAGCTGCTTTCCGACGACTTCGGTCTTCTTCGTGCTCGCTGACGCAGGTATAATGTGAAAATATGAAGAAATGAGACTTTATTACCTTTTTCCGCAAGATCGCCCTGTATCATCTGGATATTAACACCTGCGAGACAGCATCAGCCGTATCGCCGTACCGGTGCTCGGATTCCCGGATGTGTTCGAGGGTCGATAGAACTTTGAGTGCTTTTAGCATGCAATTTTCGCTTTCCCTTAGCTTTGTTTGAACGTTGGAATGTCTGAGAATCGACGCGAAATGTATACGTCGGACGTAGGGCCTAGGGGAATTCGTTTCAGCCCTAGGTAACTGCATAATCGCAGCCAACTTTTAGCGAGGAAGCTCCTGCGATCTTTACGTTTTGTACTTGTAAACAATTTTACGATATAACTCCTAGCATAATATATTCGCATTTTTCTAGCTTCGTTTGAACGTCTGAGAATCGAAGCGAAAGGTATACGTCGCGTGAGGACTTAGGGAAGTTGTTTCAGCCCTGCGTCACCGAATAACCATAGAAACTTTTAGCGAGGAAGCTCCTGCGATCTTTAACCTTTTGTGCTAATCGACGATTCTACATTCGATCGCTCTTCTTCCTTTTTTTTTTTTTTGTGAGTGCGAATTGCACACTTATTTTCAGCTGCGAGGATGGCGTTTTTATTGAGTGGGGGGATGAATAAATCGTTGCAGGCACCTGCCTCAATGCTATTCGACTTGCTATTTTTGGTGTACGCATAGATTAATTGCACAATTTTCTCTTTCGTAGGTTTTTTTGCAGCAATACTTTTTTTTCACCAAGAGTGCCTTGTTTTAGTCGGTCAATTATTTACTTTTTCTAGTCACCTGTACAAGATGATTCATATTTGTGTTCACCCCTTGCCCGAAAAGCAGTCTTGTTGAAAAATGTTGACTACCATTCCTTTCGGTCTCTTCAATAGACTTCTTTCTAAAGTGTGGGCTGCCTATACTTCGTATTACCATAACCTGGAAAAGGGCAACCGCCACAGCCCCCTTGTGCCAATCAGATTGACGGAGTGAAGGCATATGAGAAATCTGTGCTGACGAGCACTCTGATGATATGTTGTCATGTGCCTCTCTCCAACATGCATATTGACTCACCAAGACTGTAGCCTTCGCCGCTTGCTAAATTGTGATGGAACGAATTACAGTAGCTACTACTCTACTTGCCCAAGGCCTTCATACTTTGGGCATTTGTTCGACAAGAATGTTATGTCCGCCATCACTGTGAACTCGGCTGAGCGCCTATTGGACTCAAATGCTGCATTAGCGTTCGACGTGAACTGGGGCATATTCGTGTGCTTTGCACCGAAAAAAATGGCGACAGTTGTGTTGCTTGATGGGGTTTCGCAAAGGGTCTATTGTGTCATACGTATTGGAAGTGTCCTGCTATATAACAATGCATGAACACATACCATTAAACTAGATGCTCAGAGGTGTGTTTGTTTTTGCAACTAACAAGTTGCAGCAGTGTGCTTTAATGTTATTATCATGTGCGTAGTTTCAAGTATCCTCTCTGCAATGCCTACAAAGGCCCCTGGAGAGAATAAATTAATAAATAACATTTTCACATCACTGGAGTTGGTTTTCGGATGCGCCATATGTTCAGTAGAAGTGGAACGAGTGCAGCCCAATGCAACCAGTCTGGTATGTCCCATTAATTAATATTGAGGGGTCAGAGATGCGAGTGTCCTCAAAAGTTCCAGCACGTGCGGTGAACACAATTCTTTGTGTAGAGACTCTGAAGACGTAAAGGCGAGCGGAAACATGTTTATTAGGTTAGTGTATCAAATATGTTGATTTCCACTTGATTACATAATTATTGGTTCTTTGCAAATGGTTCCATAACGAGTTCTTTCTGCGACAGTCTCGTGTCAGGCGTTCAGTCATAGTACCTGTGCTGCTTGTTGACGGATGATGCTCCTGGCACGTCGGTGTTCAGTTTGGTCGAGTGGCAACTTTGACCGACTGATGCCGTCTTGTAATCATACGTCATGTGTGGCCACTGACATCTGATGCACTGAAGCTGCAGGGCTGGCTTCTAATCCGCAAATTTTCCGGGTAGTTTTCTGCATCAATGCAGCAAGCTCGGGCATGTATGAATGCTTCGGCGTTGGGGTGTCTCGTTGAATCGGCATTGAATAGTAACGGGTAGCCGATGGCGGTCGTCGTGACTTTGTGGCATAAGTCGCCCTCGGATCGTCAGATGCCGCTTCGCTCGAAGAAGACTCCCGATGAATAGCCTGTCGAACTTGTTCCGAAACAATCTCCGCAATCAAAATAAAAGCCGGGCAACTGATGGCAGGAAGTAGCTTCCTGGTCTCCTCCCGGACAACGTCGTGGATGTCGCGGATGCCTGGGAGGCTGGCATCGAAGTTGCAGCTGGACGACTCGAGTGTCGAGAAGCTGGGGAGTTGTTGATAGCGACAGGCTCGGGCCTGCAGTGTACATTCAATGTTGGAAGCCGCGGTGATATGAACCCTTCGACTGTTATCGTGGAGTTGCGGACAAGGCTGCCGGAGGTGTTGTACCTCACATGAGGGACATGGGATTCTTAGCTTCTTGTCTTCTGTAACATCAGGGTTGGCGTGGGTGCTCGATCACGCCCAAAACATCTTCCACGAAGGCGGTGACGCTCTTGTTGGGGCCGCATCCTGGACAGAATTAGGAATTCGGCTCTCCCTGGTCAATGTTGGCTGATGAACGTGCACTTCAGCTCGATCGTGCAAACTTCCCACGACGTTAAGGAGGATTCGTGGTTCTCAAACCAGTGCCTGGCAGTTTCTTCCACGAGAAGTATAGGTTCTGCAGGAGCTGGTTGTCCGTCTACCCACTGTGGCGGGCGACACGGCCATATATTTCAATCCAGCCCTCGACGTCTTCATACACCTTGCGTGAAAGGGCATCGGAGTGCGAGGTGCGACGGGCATGCAAACGATGATGGGAGCGGACGTGGTTTGCTGCTACAGGTTTGTCATTGTTGGCTTAGTCAGCTTCGGTTTTTCTGGCAAAAGACTGAATTCCGGTGGTTTTTGCTGGTAGCAGCGACTGGCTCGGATTTCAGGTTCTTCGTGGTGAATTTCCAAGGTTCGTCCTTGCGGTACTCGCTCGTCTTGTGGTTTTTCTGCCGGGCTTGGGATAGGACTTGGTTCACGGCTCGCCGGGCGTTTAAGACGCGGGATAATCCGCTAGCCGTGTCTTAATTGTTATCGGGCAACTCGGCTGAGGAACCGCCAGGGTCCACACAGAGTGAAGGGCTATGGGTAAAGTGTGCAGCACCTCCACCAGAACATACGATGACAGCTGAGCATGGCCTGGAACTTTCCAGAATAGTAAATATTGATAGAAAATAGGACTGGAGCAAGCATCTGTGACAATATAACAAAACAGACAGAAGAGAGTCTATCCTGACCACTAAAAAAGCTGCATTGTTTTAGAGGTATTCTGTTCGAATAAATCCTCTCCTTCGGGGTTTGGCGACTGCCGTGGACGAACTGAACTGAAATGGATGTGGAACCACTTTTCTGGTAATGAGCCGCTGCAGACTGTCGTCGCAAAGCGGCGTGAACAGGTAGACTGGGTAGGTAACACGCGCGATGAAATGTCCATACAGCTTGCAATTCGCGTACCGAGTGTTGGTGAAACTTGTGTCGACGAAACGTGCGACAGACAAGCGGAATCAATACCAACTGCAACACCTGTGCTCCGTGAAAGTGCACGTCTACGCCAGAACAATTTAGGAAGCAGCACAGCATCACCTAAAGCACGGCACAGGAACTACCAACTTGAAGCACTTGAAGGCAGCTCTCCGGTGCGCCGCACAACCAAAGTGAGCCTTCGGTCATTTGAACGAAGCGGCACCACGATTGCACACTGCCAAGCACGGCTCACGCAATTTCCGTCGCTAAAATGCGTATCCAAACATATTGCACACGCTTCACTGCAGACCTCGAAGATTCCGATGGTCAACGAGAGCACAAAAACGTCGCCTTAAAATTTACTTGCGGTATCCGAATCAATCCGATGTCCGAGCAACGTAGGGCCGATTGTCTCTTTCGTGGCAATATCCCCGTCGGTCACCAGCGAAATGCACACCGTTCCTCTTTCTGTTCACGTTATACCTACGTCAGACACCACGCTGAACTCTGAAGTCGCTTTCGACCGGCCTCATTTGACGGCTTCCGCGTCTGAAATCAACTCGCCGACACGAACGACAACAAACAACGCATCCGACAAGCTCCGGCCCAGCTGGGACCAGCCGCTGCATGGGCGCTGCCATCTTTCCTGTGACGTCACGTATTTGGTTTGGTCATGTGACGAGTGGTCACATTTGCGTACAATGGCAGCCGCCTTAAGGCCTGTCCAAACAGGCTACTACAAACCACACGACTCCTGCAAAAGTCGTCAAAATTGAACCGTCCGGGAGTCGTCGGTCGAATGTCTGTTTGGACACCGGCCAAGCTGGCCAAGCCACATTCACGACTTGCCTCCTCGCCTTCTCCACTTGTCGTTGACGTCGGTGCTCGTCAGACTTGACGTCACACGCCACCTGCCAATGGTATGCCTGATGCCTGTCTATCTCCCGCGGCTCAAGAAGTCGCCGACCTTGCTACCGCCGTCACCTCGGCAGGAAGGCCAAAGAGTCCGTCCGGCTTCGGGTGGATTTGAGAGATCCCTGCGTCGAAGCGCGCGTTTCGGCCGCCCCGGCTCAGCTTTTTTTCGTCAGAATCCGCGCTCGTAGCTCGAAAAAAATTAATAAAGTGCAGTGCGCAAAAGGGAGACTTTTAGTTGTATGTAGAAACACTGAGAACTTAAGAATATAGCATTTATTTTATTAAATTTCAAACCAACCAGGTTTGTTTGTCTATACGAGGTACGTTAGGAACAAGAGCCGCGGGAATCCGATCCAATCCACAGAACTGCTGGACGATGACACGACCTTGGACACGACGCGGGCTCGCGCTCGCCTGGCTCCTGGCTTGCCCCCTCACACTCGAGTCTTCCCTTTCCCATTTTCGGGACTCCCAAAGCGGCGGAGGCCTTGAGCGATTGACCGACAGCCAAGAGAGCGTGTGAGTGGCTCTCCGGACCCACGTGATGAGCAGAGCAAGGCCGCCGTGGAGGAAGCGAGGGGGAGATCTAGCGGGGGGACGCTTCCCCCGGCTGCTTTGACGGGAGGGAAGTTTCCCTCCGACGGCCGGAAGCGGAGCCAGCGGCGCGCAGCAACGACTTGCAGGAGTCGTGCGTATCGTAGTGTCCTGTTTGGACGCCCCTTTAGGGGGGTCACTTTCGAGTGCAGACCGGAACCCCGGTTTATCGCTCTAAGCCCCTCTACCTCTTTGCGACACGACGCAAAATTATCTAGATGCACGACGTCAGAAGCGCTTATAGTGATCTCCATTTTGGGCCTGGGAGGCTGCTATGGCAACCGTTACTGCTAGCGACGCCGGGCGGCCACCTTTATCTAGTTGATATCTCCATTCGTTAATTGTAGGGGTGTCGCGAACCGGCCGAGGTTCGAGGTCGACCAGGTTCGACTTTTTCGAACCTTTAGCAGAAAATTCGACGAACCTTGTATTGAGGTTCGACTCGTGTGCGCATGCGCGACAGGCTGGCCAGTTGGCTTCGGATTGGATGGTGATGGCTAAGGGACGAATTAAGGGCAGCGTTGATTATTTATTTCAGTTAATGCAGTACTAAAACAAATAAGTTATTAACTTCTTCAGTGACCTAGAATTGGTTTCTTTTAATTGGAACTGTCTATAAAATTAAAAAAAACCATTTTCATAAAAAAGTTCGCCAAACTTATACACGAACTCATCTCTGTTACGTCACGGCGCGGTGGTGGCGCGTCGGTCGCACTTCCGGTCTGGGGCTGTGGGCGGAAGGCCCCATGTGAGGCGTGTATTCCTGCGTTGTTTTGAAAGGAACCTGACGAAAACATGCCTTTTCGTCAAACCGCCGCGACTGGGGCTGTACTAAAAGAGTCGAGAAAGGTTTGAAGATCAGTTTTCATGTTCTCGGTTCGTCCGAGACCGTGGATATGTGCTGTAAAAATGGTAAACCAGACGCCGCCGGACCACAATTGCTTGGGCGGGAAGCACTTTGGGTTGAATTCACGGATACTTGTGGTCATCAAATTTATTTGTTTTGTTCCAACATGAACGCCGGAAAACCGTCAAGTTGTACGGCCCACCTGCAGACTACGTTCAGTGCGTCTTGAAGTTCGAACGGCCGTCTGATCGTTCGAACTGTCGTCTGCTCTTTCAAACGCTTCTGCTTGTCGTCTGCTCTTTAAGACGACACCGGCCCGTAGACGAAATGTTGGCCCGGTACTTGCGATAAGAAGTAAGTGCAGGCCTCAAAAGACTTAAGTTTGAAGGTTGGTAAGCAGGCTCCACGTAAACAGCAGATACAAGGAGATGTTGATCATTGTTACCAGTGGCCATCACCGACTTGTTATGCCTAATTCAGTTGGTCCAATTCTGCTTGCGATTTTCAGTATCGACGTCGACCATCTCAGCTACGGTTCACGCTTTTGCAGCCCGAGCGACGTCGCGACTGAAAATTGCGAGCAAAATCTCATCATGTGAGTCAGGCTTTAGCGTACATTCTGCGGCGTCCACGCGGAATGAATCGCCGCATGTCAGATTATTCACGCGAAGTTTTGCGGTGTAACAAGCCTCGTTAATTTCGCTGACGCCGCTCATGTAGTCAGACATTGCCAGGAAGACGTAGAATCAACAATTCGAAAGCAATAAAGGGCAGGGGGACTCACACCGACGCCGACAACATCGCATTTCAATGGTTTGTTTATGGGCGACGGCGAGCTTGTTGCCCACACCCCCATCGCGCATGCGCGGCGCCGGTGGCGTCCGCTAGGGGCGCTCCGGTTTGTTTGTAAACATGAGTTGGTGTATACATGCTTGTATCAAGGTCTGGCCAATACTGTCCACAAAGTCGAACCGGTCGAATCTGGTGAAAAAGTTCGAAGGTTCGTCGACCGGTTCGACACAGACGAAACCCCAAAGTTCGACCTAAAAATCTGGTTCGACAAAAGTTCGCGACACCCCTAGTTATGGTCCCATCACTAATAGCGAGTTCGTTTCGCACGCACTGGCACCGTTCGAGTTCTCTCCCAGAATGCATCGCACTCGCAGAGTGTTGCACGGAGAACTGGACTCAAACGAACTCGCCAAATGCACCGAGTGCAGAAGACTGATGCTGCCGCCATCTATGTTGTAGAGAAGGTACCGACCTCAAACCGAAACTAGCGCCTTTTGTTCGGAGTGATGGGTGGGAATGCGAGAGTGCAGTCGCTACCAACGTTTATCTACAAACGTTGGTCGCTGCAACCTGTAGTTTATAGTTGCGATGACTTCAAGCAACTCGGCTGTCGTAGAGATAGTTACAGACGGCGTAAATTTCCGCAACCAGCTGTCTACAAAGCAGCTGGTTGCGATCTTTCAATTCTTATAACCGTTTACACTGAAGAAAACTGATGATGCTGTCCGAGCAGAAGCTTGATCCGTTTGAGCATGGTATTATGCATGAACCACTGAAAGGGTACGGCTTAAAACTAGTCTGTTGGAATATCCAGCAAAACTTTTCGTGGGACTTTCGATTTCGATCGTCATTACAGGTGGATCAGATATTAGCCTTGGTGAGGGCGTCGAGAACGAGAGATTTCTCAAACAAAATACGACGGGGCAAGTTAGCTGACTTAGGTAAGTGTTAAACATGATGATGTTGCCCAAGCCTCGGGTAAAGTCACTATGTTTAGCTTCCTCTGATGCTTATTGGGCAGTCAGAGGTTTCTGCTGGGGAGTTTTGTCGACAAATGTTCAATTTTTCACCCGCACACGGATGGTGATAAACATCTTGGGGGCCGCTGATGCGTTTGTTCTGAGCATTTCTTGACACACTGGTATATTTCAGCGTCTGTACGGCAACAGAACGACTTAAAACCTGCAAATAAAGCACGGGTTGTCAATTCCTTCCTTCATGAAACAGCAGACACTCACAATTCAAGCTCGCGTTTGATTCCGTTGCCCGCGGGACGCGATTTCTCTCAGAAAATCTACTTTTTGTCCTTTCGGTTCCGCGACACATCGTAGCAGACGAACCCTCGTCGTCTGCTCCCGCTCCTCGCCGGCCTCGCCGGAGCGAGGCATGACGGGATTGCATTTTGGCGCACGCCCGATTTTCTCGGTGCAGCGAGTGCATGCACGCGTGGGGTGCCGCCGCTGAAACGAACTCGGAGAGTGCAACCACTCGTGGAGTGCCTGCCGAAACGAACCCGCAAAAGCGCGGTCCAAACCAACGCTTCTTTTTGCGGCTGTAGGCCGTGAGCGAAAGGATGTGACGCATTTCGTGTCGTTTTTGCTGTTTCCGGGCGCGCTTTCTGAGTCAGAACCGTGCGGTCTGGTTTGGACGATGCCAGCTTCGGGCGAACGCGCACGCGCGCACGCAGACTTCGCCGGCCAGACGGCGAAGAAACGCGGAGCCGGAACTAGCTTGCCCTCCACCGACTGGCCGGGAGAGAGGAGCGTCCGACTACGTCACAACGCGTCTTTGTGCGCTTTCAGGAATAAAGCGCGGTCCAAACCAACGCTTCTTTTTGCGGCTGTAGGCCGTGAGCGAAAGGATGTGACGCATTTCGTGTCGTTTTTGCTGTTTCCGGGCGCGCTTTCTGAGTCAGAACCGTGCGGTCTGGTTTGGACGATGCCAGCTTCGGGCGAACGCGCACGCGCGCACGCAGACTCGCCGGCCAGACGGCGAAGAAACGCGGAGCCGGAACTAGCTTGCCCTCCACCGATTTGCCGGGAGAGAGGAGCGTCCGACTACGTCACAACGCGTCTTCGTGCGCTTTCAGGAATAAGTTAAGATCGACCAACTTTTTTGTGCGCTCCCGGAAGAAGCAAAGAACCGGCGCGACGTCACGAAATACGTCACATCCGCAAGCCGCCCGACCTACACGCGCAAAAAGAAGCTTTGGTTTGGACCGCGCTTAAGTTAAGATCGACCAACTTTTTGTGCGCTCCCGGAAGAAGCAAAGAACCGGCGCGACGTCACGAAATACGTCACATCCGCAAGCCGCCCGACCTACACGCGCAAAAAGAAGCTTTGGTTTGGACTGCGCTTTACGCCGCGAGGGCACGCGGCGTAAAGCAGGAGATCGAACTATAGGGGGCGCTCAAACCCGTTTGTTTTCCCCACAGTCGGTGTTTACTCAACGCAAGGCCTGTGCGCATGGCCACGGGCCTTATGGGCATGTTCACGTCATCTTTTACAATAGAGCGCGGGGCACAGTTTAACGTAAAAAATACTAACAATCGACGAAGCGACTTTAAGTGCCGGTTCTATCCTCAGAGAATACGAGCTTGACCCACTTCGGCTTTTTGTGCTGAGCTGGGATCGTGCATGCTGCATTGTTCATGCAGGCCCAAGTGCAAACAAAAGAGCACCTCCTTCCCCTCACCGGAGAACACGAACTCCAGCCGAACGCTGACGCCGCGTTCGGTTATGTCGGCCGAGCGCTGAGTCATTGTATTTGTTGTCCCCATCCGTGTAGTTCTAAAGTTAACCGCTTGGGGCGTCAACGGTCGCTCCTCCTCCCCAATAACAAAGAAGCCGGAGTGTCACGCTCAGTCCGCTCAGTGGACACCGGTGGTCACGCTGTTGCATGTCGCGATCCTGGCGGTTGGTCGTAGAAATGCTGGCGAAAAGCACAATCGAACGCGAGTGTCGCCGTCGTCACGGCGTTCCCGCCTACGTTCCAGGCGTCCCAACTTCCGGCTGGTTTTCTTTCCGTGGACTGCGTGGACTGTCGCGAACCGGCCGAGGTTCGAGTTCGACCAGGTTCGACTTTTTCGAACTTTTAGTGGAATGTTCGACGAACCTTGTATTGAGGTTCGACTGGTGTGCGCATGCGCGACAGTCTGGCCAGTTGGCTTTGGATTGGATGGTGATGGCTAAGGGATGAATTAAGGGCAGCGCTGATTGGTTATTTCAGTTTATACACTACAAAAAATTAAGTTATTAACTTCTTTAGTGATTAGAATTGGTTTCTTTTATTTGCAACTGTTCATAAAATAAAATAACCCTTTGCATAAAAAAAGTTCTCCAAACCTAGACATGCTTGTATCAAGGTCTGGCCACACTGTCCACAAAGTCGAACCGGTCGAATCTGGTGAAAAGTTCGAAGGTTCGTCGAACCGGTTCGACACGGTCGAACCCCGAAAGTTCGACCTAAAAATCCGGTTCGACAAAAGTTCGCGACACCCCTAGTTAATTGAAAAGTGGAAAAATACTAGGGGTGTCGCGAACCGGCCGAGGTTCGACTTTTTCGAACGTTTAGTGGAAATTTCTGACGAACCTTGTATTGAGGTTCGACTCATGTGCGCATGTGCGAGAGGCTGGCCAGTTGGCTTCGGATTGGATGGTGATGGCTAAGGGATGAATTAAGGGCAGCAGTGATTGGTTATTTCAGTTAATGCACTACAAAAAAATAAGTTATTAATTTTTCAGTGATTTTAATTAGTTCCTTTAATTGCAGCTGTTCACAAAATGAAAATACCCCTTGCAGAAAAAAATTGACCAAACCTAGACATGCTTGTATTAAAGGGATACTTCAACGAAATTTGAAATATTCCCGTCGTGTTCAAAAATAGGTTGAATATGATCCACAATATCCGTAAATGACAATCGCCCGTTTGTATTTTGATCCTGGTGGCTGTATTTTTCGTTATAAACGGCCCACTCTGGCAAGCGCTCGGAGAAGGCCCAGCGCAATCGTGACGTAAATCGTCTCAAACGAGCAAAGCTACGGCGAGGTTGACGTCGAGAGGATGGCCTAGTCGGTCCAGCCACCGAAGCGGCTGCTTTTGTACGAATTTTGAGTGACGGGTTAATCTTCTATAATCTTGTAGGGGGACAATAGCGACTTCTGCGACACACAAAAGGGATTCTCGGAAAGAGGGGAGTTCCTCCTTCCCCCTTCTCTCGTCGTGGCCGGAGGCGAGACGATTTCCGTCACTAGCTCTCAAGGTTCCTAGACGAGCATTACAAACGAGGCGTTAGCGACATCCACCAGGTGCTCTTTGCTAATCGTTTAATTCGTTTTAAAATTCCTTTTCGAGACTTTTTTAACAAGATATTGGTATGTTCCATGTGATACTGCTCTTTTGGACACATATAGACCAAAAAATGAGCGCCGAAATTTCGTTGTAGTATCCTCTTTAAAGGTGTAGGGAAACGAAATTTCAGCGCTCATTTTCTAGCTTGAATGTGTTGCATGTTGCACCCTAACCTCAAAAACACCCGTCTTCCGTTGAAAGGCACAAGAAAACTAATTTTAAAGCTAAATAAACGATCTTCCAATGTGCACCTGGTGGATGCATGCGGAGCCTATTTGGGAGGTAGTCTAGTAACGTTGTGGAATCTGCTACGTAGTCGTGACGTAGCAGATTCCTCTGGCGCAGCGCCGCTCTTTGGCATTTCAACATTTTCCTTCTTAGCTTTCCTCCTCAACTCACAAATCGTGCATTGAACCAAACAGTCCAAGAAGACGGAAATGGGTGGACTCTCCTCTTCTCGGACCCTCGTTTGTGCAGCCGGATGCAGCCATTCTCCCCTAGAAGATTAGCCAGTCGCTCAAAACTCGGACAAAAGTTGCTTTCCCCACCCCGTTCAGCCCCTAAGCTGACAGTGCTGTGGAAGCTACGTGCTTCTTGGGCCAGCCACACGCTCGTCA
>JAZHYW010033188.1:0-38963 GCA_037355805.1 Ixodes ricinus | reverse complement strand
AGTACCCTCTAAGAACGACATTGGAGGGGACAACCTTCACATCCGGCAGCAATTCTCGTAAACGTCTCTCTTCCATTACGGAGACGCCTGCCCCAGTGTCGAGTTCCATGTCAACTGGTTTGCCTTGAATAATGACAGTTATAATAATTGGAGGAACCTGAGATGCTTTCAGTTGCCACATGTTGTACGTTGGGGGATCATCGTCACTGTCCTGATCGTTGGGGTCATCGAGGCTGTGAACTGGAACCGCCGATGGCGCCTTTTTTGACCGTCGTCCTGGCGAGTTCTGATAGTCTCGCGCAGCTTTCTCATCTTTCTTGACGCTGCTTGACTCGTCATAGGATCTTGCTGTGCAGACCGCTGAGAGGTGGCCAACCTTTTTGCAGTTGTGGCATGTCATATTAGCATAACGACATGCTGCTGAGCCGTGTGACTTTCCGCAGTGACGACATCGAGACTGTCTAGATGACTGCTCTGATAGGCGGTTGGTTTCGACAGCTGAAGTCGTCCCAGCCCGGCACGCGATTGCTTGGGAATCTTTCGTCGCGGCTTCCATGGCTACGACGACCTTGACCGCTTTCTCAAAAGTCAGTTCTGCATCTTCCAAAAGTCGGGTCTGCATGAGGTCGTTATTAATGCCGCAGACTAGCCGATCTCGAAGCATGTCGTTGAGCACCGTCTTGAAGTCGCAAGAGTCCGCCAACTTCCGCAGAGATGCAATAAAGTCGCTCACGGTTTCTCCTTGTTGACGAATCCTTGTGTGGAACTTCAGACGCTCTACGATTACGGAAGGCTTGGGAGCGTAATGCCCGTTCAGTGCCGTGATAATGTCGTCATAGGCAACATCCCGAGGCCTTTCTGGAGCCAGAAGATTTCTGAGAAGCGAATATGTGCGTTTGCCACAGTTTGACAAAAATACTGCGCGCTTCTTTTCCTCTGCTATGTCATTTGCAATAAAATATTGCTCGAGTACTTCCTCGTACTCCTCCCATTCATCCTTGCTTTCTCCGAGAAAGGGTTCGAGCTTAGGCATCGTAATCGGAGAAAATCCAGAAAGACTTGCCTTGCCAAGAAATCTGGTGCCTCTCCGTCCTTCTTTATGGCTTTGCCCGCGTAGTTTGATTAGGTTTGCTCGTCGCCAATGTGATATTTCCAAGAAATATCATAATTAAGAGACCGAACGCGAAGTGATGTATGGCTGGCTATCAGCCTCGGCTCGGACTGCTCGAGCGCCGTCGTCGTCGTCTTTATTCACAGGGTTCTCCGCGCCTCGATACTTAACACAGAGTTTATTTTTAGTCCATTTACTTTGGTCCACAAGTCAATCTTTGAAAGAACACATACTGCTTTCCTTTCTATATTATGTGCTGAGCCGCCTTTCAAGGGACACTGACAGGGTATTTATGCTCGCCGAGGTTTTTAGTTGTACGTGACATATGAGAGCCCAACTACCCAGAACAGAATTTGCGGCTCGAAATTCGGTTTCTTTCCGCCCGAAAACCGCCGATCGAGAACTGGCCGGTTTGAGTCGCGCTCACTCTCTTTTCCGTGGTCACGGGCCGTTTTCTAAGGTTTCGACGCGACCACCAAATTTAATCAAAGTCGTGGGTCATTGAAGGCACACAGTCAATATTAAAAATAGAAAAAAATATGAAACCCATTTTTTGTGGCTTCCAAAAAGCTGCAAATACGTTGATTGAAAAAAAAAAGGTAGCACAGACAACCGGAAGCATTCTGTGCGTTCACTGCATAATTCTCAACATGGCGTCGTTTCGCGTATCGTGGGACTAGCGGATGGCAGCGGACGACGGGCGTTGGACCTCTACTTCAGAACTGTCGTTCACGGTACCGGCGAATTCTGTCTTCCTTCGAAAGAGAAATTTTGGACCGATCAAAAGAACTGATATTCATCCCGTACGACACGCCCGACCAGCAAGCCGATTGCACGAAGACGTCGCCGAGCCGTCGTCCCTTCTCGTGGCTGAAGACATCGCTCGCTCAAACGTCAAGCACGAAGTGCGTACTTCGAGTTGAATACGCACGCGTACGGTTTCTTTACGAGGTGCGAATGTGGCCAATGCGTGGTGCTGCCCGACTTCAAGCCGGGAGTGCATGTATTGAAGGGAAATCGGCAGCAAACTTCCGACATACAGTCGACCGGCTGCATTACTACGCACGGAAGAGTTCCTTCAGTAGCTCAGTGGAAAGACGTCCGCTTCACACGCAGCGGGCACGGGTTCGATCCCTGGTGTGGGTGTACCATTTTTTTTTTGTCAAGCATTTTGCGATGTTTACATTTCTTTTTTTTACAATTATCACTGAAAAAAACAATTGTTGTGGACGATACGTCGCTGAACTAAATGGTATGGGATTCCATTTTTGACACCTGCGAACTCAATGTAGTCACTTTCCACAAAATGCAAGGAGCATATGAATCGGGTAGCGTCCGCTTTCCGAGCTTCGCGTAACTGTTCTACAGGAATTGCAGCCAGCCATTGATCCCGACCCGTTGATCTTTCGGAAACTTGTGCACTCTGCCGCACAATGCCACTTTCAGATGCAGGACATGTGAGGCAGCTCTTCACGCAACATCTTGGGAGTATTCTTTTCGGAGCCGATCACGGAATTCACCACGGGCACTCACTACTAATTGCCAACACTTAAATGTACAAAACAACTCATCTTGAAGTACAGAACAGCGAGCGGAACAAACATAACTGCAAAGGAATCGCACGGCGAACGGATCCCGCAACGCATTTCGTCTGCTACGTGCGGAGAAAAAAAAAAGAAAAAAAACCGCACGGTTGGGTGTAGCCACGTGACTTCCGCCACTCACTCTATCCTCTCCACTTCTCCGTGCGGTGCGGGAGTTTCGGTTTCGGTTTCGAGCAGTTGCGTTTTATGGCTTTATTAAAAAAATACGTGACTCTGTAGCAAAATATTAATTGGGTAGTATTCCGACACCATAATGAATCGCCTGACAAAAAAGGAAAAAAATTTTGGGGGGTGTCAGTATCCCTTTAATAAAAATAGTCGTATCATCGACGCAAGACACAAGGTTTGCGTGCGGTGCGCAATTTTCAATGTCATTTATGAAGATTATAATCAAGAGTGGCCCGAGCACACTACCCTGAGGCACACCAGTTCTAAATTTTTTAATGCTTGAAATATAGTTATTATTATTAACGAACTGCGTACGGTACTGTAGGTATGACAATAGGGAGTTTTAGAATAGCGCACGCTAAAGCTTTGCGCACGCAAAGAATAGCGTCGTCGCCACTGCGCATGCTCCGAACGCAAACCAGGTTTTGCGCTTTGCGTGCGCAATTTTAGCGTGCGCTATTTCTCGGAAATAGCGTGCGTACGCAAGAGAGTCTTTGCGCTTCTCAAGGAGGATTCGTGATGACAAGTTGGCTAAAGCCAAGACGAGCAGAGTTAAAAAAAATGGCGGCTTGCAGGATGGCGGCGGCTGCTTTGGCGGCGTCGTGAGTGCGACGTCGGCGGCATCCTCGCGACTGCGATTTTCAATACGGGACGACATTGTACTCGGTTTGGCAACGGTCACCGGCAACTTGATGCTTGCGACGCGCGAACATTTCTCGGCGAAGGTACGATGTGCGAAGGTCAGTACACGAGACCTCTCTTGCCGAGGCGACGCAAGCGGACACGACTGGTCGACCGCTCGCGTCGCATTCTCATGTTTAAAAATGCTACTCTGGACCGAAAAACTTGTTTTTATCCGAAAGTTACAGCATTTCGTGTGGGAAATAAAAATTGTTGCTGTATCTTGGTGGCGTGGCAAGCGCGAGATGCTTGGGCTTTTGCGTCGCGACGGAGAAACGCTATTCTAAAACTCTCTTGCGTCGCGCGCGTTAAAACAAGCGCTAAATTTAGCGCTAGCGTGCGCTAAAATTGCGTACGTTATTCTAAAACCCCCTATTAATAGGTCTAGAGCAGTTGCACGTATACCATCATTTTCTAGCTTCATAAACAAAATTTTGTGATTAATTAAATCGAACGCTTTGGAGAAGTCGATATATACACCCATGATGAGTTTTTTATTCTCAAAACATTCTATAATTTGTTGCTTTTGTACTAACAGTGCTTATTCAGTTGAGCGATGTTTTCGGAAACCGTGCTGACTATTAGAAATTGTTGAAAATTTTTTCTAGGTAAATATAGTCTTATGAATGATTTTCAAACCTTTAAACAACGAGACAACCTTAGCTCACGGCATTTGCTTTAGGAAAAACACCAGAAGAAAATGATATATTAAATATATGCGTATATATTTCTTCAAGTTTCTAATAATTGCAAACACTTCATCCTCATCAGTAGGGCTCATAAAAAAGAGACTTTTCGAAATTACGTTTTATATAGAACAAGAGAACAAGTACATTGTCGTTCCTGTTACTTAATTCAATAATTAACTTAGCTCAACACGTCTCTAAAAGAGAAACGTTAACCTAATTTGACGCTTCTTGCAAACCCGTTTTTCTAGCGATTTTTTGAGAACACTGAGCAAATAATTGTCTTTTAATGGGTTTATGTTGTTGTTGTTGTTGTTGTTGTTGTTTTTAAGACTAGAGTCCCGAGCTCGTAGTTTTATCTTTGGTAGTTTCTCCTGCTGATCAAGAGTTCGCACAGTCAAGATGCATCCTCCAACGAAGAGATCGCGCTCCCAGCCTAGCGAAATTGTTCTACATTACAAAAAGCTGGGAAGGCGAAAAAAAAAAGCAAAACAAAGGGCAAGTTAACACAGATAAGTGTAACTCTGTGAATACGTTAAAAGAGTAGAGCTACTTTTCGAGCGAAAATGAATCGGCGAGATCAGATCACTATGGCACAGGCCATTTCTAGCACTCGAGATACGGGAACCGGGAGTCGTAGCCAGTTGCCCGCGGGCCGCGTGTTTGAGACCCTTGATTTATAGACTTCGGCTGAAAGTCTGTAGAAAGTCTATTGAAAATTGTCAATACGACGTGACTGGATAGCAAGTTGAAAGAGTCGTTAAAACGTGGATAGGGAGATTTCATAGACTGCCTGAAATATTTTTTGGAAGTGTATTGCATCAGCTGTATGCAAGCCAGCTTTTTGTGCATGAAAAACCAGAAAATGTTGACCGGCATATTTTGCTTAATTTTAATTTATTTTGTTACAATCACCTAAAGCACACCCGTGGACTCGATATTAATCAGGAATTGAGTTCCCGGACAAATTAAATATCCCAAACGCACGAGATCGAGAGCATCTCGGAGCACGTCGTACCGACGAAGAACATGCAAAGAATACCGGCAACGCTATTAAAGGAACCATGAAATGATTTTTTTTTCAACTTGTTCCTCCTTAGCTTTAATCCTCAACTAAAAAAGGAAATAAGAAACCACGTGGTCGTGACCTACTTGGGTACCGGACACGATGACTCCAAAAGCCGTCACGGCCTCATTGGCCACGAACGCGAATCCAAATATTCGTTGACGCATTGATTGTTAACGAGCGCATACGTCCGAGTGACGTAGTTTTTGTGTCCAATGCGTGAGCTCGGTTCGGCAGAAAGGCGTGGACGCCGCGGATGACATCACAGTGAAAAGGCGGCGTGCTTTTGAAGGAAAGGAGGTAAAAAATAATCCGCTATATTTTCAATCTTTCTTACGGAAAAGCACCCTTTGACTTCCACCCTCTATCTTGTGGCTGACTAAACGATATGCGATTAGTAAACTCCCAAGCTAAAATAATTTATACCAGCCCAAAATTCATTTCATGGTCCCTTTAAAGGTATTAGTAGACACACCGAAAATCTGCCAATATTTCAGTGCGCATACGATTAAAATGCAATGTCGGTGATTCAGTCATCACTGTCGTTTCTGTTGCCGTGACTGCAGCAGACGCGGATATATGGATGGCGCATTAGGCAACGAGTACACTGAACGTCGTTCCCCTGTGCTGTGGGCGGACGGTGCACAGCTGCTACTCGGTGAGAGATGTCATGCGGATGTGGACTTAGTCCTCATCTGGTTTTATATATGTATATACAGGGTGTTTTTATTTATTATTTATTATTTGTTTTGGAAAAGCCATGAAAGCTACACTCATCTGGTTTGTGCAGGTGAGTTATACGGCCAAGAGAACATAGTAGAGGGGTTTTATCGCAAATATTAGTCGGCTAATTAAGTAAAATTTGTTTATTAACTTTCTAATTAGTGCAAATAAACATATAGTTCCAATGATAAACCTGCTGAGCATCTTCGAAATCCACTAAATCAACACTTTTCATAAGGTTATAACGACGGGGCAGCACTTTACGGCGTTTTGCTCCTCTCGGCACCGAGGAACATGGAGGCGCCTGAGGCATCTACATCGTCTGCGCCCGCAACCTCGGCAGTAGCGAAACGCGGCCGTCCACGCCAGTACACCGCAGACGAAGGAAGGGAGCGGAAGAACGACATTCATGCTTTCGCATTCACAACTCATAAGAAGTACTTAGGTGTCCCTTTTAAGTTTCTTGCGACGGCGTAGGAAGGGATGAACTGCTGCGGAGCAGGTCCTACGCCGTTGCGAGGCTTAAAAGGCTGTCTTTCTCTGTCGGTCCTACTCGGTTGCATGTGCGCGAACACCTCTTTAAGGCCCGTTCACGCACAAGCAACCGAGTAGGACCGACTGAGACAAGACCTGTTTTCAAGCCTCTGGCGACGGTGTAGGACCGGATGCGCTGCTGGGAGTCAGGTCCAAAGCCGTCGCAAGAGGCTTAAAATCCGACCTTGTTTCAACCGGTCTTACTCGGGTACAATTGTCAACGGCCCTTTAACCTGTCGCCGACTGTAGTGTCTAAGAAAAGACCAGGCAGTTTCCCGAGTATTTTTGGCAAATCTAGCATGGGCAGTACGCTCATCTACATAGCAGACATGGTCATTGACAGCTAGCGAAACGCAGGGCATGACCTACAGCTTTCCCGCATTTTGCTTGGTTGTTGGGCGTTCTTCCCGGCTAATGCAGCAGTCGCATTCACTGTGGAGCGATGAGGATATGAACGGGACGCACTGCGTTTTTAAGCCGTCGGTGGCTCTAGTACAAGTACATAACCGTAGATTCACAGTGCCCGCTGCACAAGCTGACCATAAAGACGAGAGAAAGACTGCTCGTGAAAAGCTTTAATCGGGGCTTTATTTTGAATTTGGTGGCCAACGAAGTTGTACGGGCAACCGCCGCCACCTATGTTCCGTTTCCAGCAAGTCTCTTTTGAATAGAGTGTCACCCGATGTAGCCAGGTGGTGCGACGTGTTCACGTATAGTTTAGGGTTCCCACATGTCGGTCTCGTCTCGGGGCGTGACTTATGCAATAAAATGGCGTCTAAGCCTTAGCCAAGTAACGTTGGCCTTAGCCAATGCTACGCGCTCGAGCTGAGTCACACCGTATTGCGCGCGCTTTAGAAGACACAAAGTAAAAGGCGATTGGGAGGAAAAATGTCTGAGATGTCACCACTCAAGCAAAAACGCGTAGTTTAAAGCGCCGGACAATGAGCTGAAATCATAGAATATCCTGTATTTTAACTTAATTTAATTTAGAGCGCTTTCATACGCAAGCCTAGAACAAATAAAATAACGCATTGCGGCTTGCTTGCTTTTTTTTTAACGGGGATTAGGACAAAATGTGTAATCCAATTTTACAAGGAATGGAAATCTTAAAAAATTAACTGCAAAACTATCCCAGCAGTTTGTATGAATTTATATAAAGCTACATCGCAAACTGTATAATTTACCAGTTTCTGTGAGTGAGTCTTTAACCACTGAAAGAGTTAGCGTTTTCAGCGCTATGCTGTTTGGTCCCATCTCTCCCTGGTATCACCAGAGAGAGCTAGACGAGGAGGGGCGGCCAGTGATTTCCCACACACGCCCTGGGGGGGGGGCAGCCCCCCCCCCCGTTGTTGTTGTTGTTGCTGTTTTGAAGGCACCCTTTAATTCGCAAGGACTCCTCTATTCTCAATGCCCCCCCCCCTTAACCATTTAGACGCCACCCCTAATTTCTATTCCTGGGGAAACCCCTGGGGGCAGCGATGAACGACACGTAGAGTCTGAGTAGCCTGGAGCCAAGCGAGGGCGTCTGGGGTGCTTCTAAGCACTCAAGTATAGTGAGTGTGACACCGCGAGGACCCAACCGGGGTCGGGGGTCGACGTCACCGGCAGCCACATTTTAACACATATATATTTATTTCTCAAATTCATTGAGCATAGTATATCGCAAAACACCTCAAGAGCTGCTCTCTAAATTTGCATTACAGAGATTTGTAAGCGCCTTTCATTTTTTTAGTCCGTTTTGGACAGGCTCTATGTATGGTGTGGGATGCATGACTCTAGATGTGATCAGGACATTTATGGTCTTACGTAGTCTATGCTCTTTGAGTCCGTGCTTGTTTCGGGTCATTCTGCCAAACATGTGTGTTTTGGCTGATTTGGGTGGTAATTATCATGGTCCATTTGTTGAATTTTCTATTGTGTTCGAAATAGAAAACGAGTGTCTTGATGCACTTTTGTCTCGGGATGTTGTTCTCATCTAGCATAAGCCTTATGAACTCCTTTTTTTTCTTGCGTTTTTGGTGGTGCGCGTGTACCCTTAGCGAAAACTAAGACGTATTTGTATTTGAAGTACAGTTCATAATTCTAAGTACACAAAAAATAGACCGAAAATATACACTTCTTTTTTTTACTTAGTACAAAAATATATTACTGAAAATATTTTAAAAATCCCTTTATTTAAACTACATTTGAAGTTCTCTTCATGCGTTCTGAAATATGTAAATACTAAATTAGTAGGCACAAAATACCTTTCACATAGATTTCTTAAAATATCTATTTATTTCGTGCAAAATATACTCCAACCCTAATAAAAAATGCAGCAATCAAAAATATGTGCAGAATACTCTTAAAATACATGGAAATCATAAATATTGTTGTGTCATACTCTAAGTATCTTTTGACTGCAATACTTTGGTAGTTTGACTCAAACTGCCAAAGAATTGAAAAGCTCGCCTATCAGAAGTTCACTTCAAGCAGATGTGGAGTACACTGAAGTGCCTAAATACAATATTTGATTAGTTTGTCAATTGAGTTGTGCAGCATCGCACTGATGAATCAGAGAAGTTTATGTTATTGTTTCCTTTTTTCTAACAAGAACACACGTGATGAGTTTCTTGCATACCAATCACAAACGGGGTTCGGGAACTACAACCACAACACTTGCTGATGCTGGAGAGCTTCAGCAAGAGCTGTGAGCAGATATGTTTGGCGTGGAATTGTGTTAGCGCAATGATAGTTCACTGAATGTGTATACTCGCCATTGTACGTGATGTGAGCAGTGACTTTAATATAGTGACGTTAATGACCATATTAAACAGTGAACTAGTTAAGAAAAGCAAAATAATCATTTTAAAGTGAAGAAACTGCCTTGACTCGCTTCGTCCTGAGTGGTGCTATGCAGAGAAGCGATAATATTTCTTCAAGGAGCCGTTTTTGTGGATATTGTTTCAGCGACTGCGCCGAATTAGTATTAGTTGTACCAATGCTTTTTAGTAAGAGATATCGTCCACGAACTTCAAAACAAAAGTACAGAGGTGGTCACCGGCCAAATGATTACCTTCGATATGTAGGCTATATAAGGCTCTGGAGCAGTGAACGGGAGTGTGATTCAGGTGTACAGTGCGTCATCGTGTTCGTGCTCGTTTCTAATGTGTAGTTGTGGGATGTATTTAGCAGTGCCTTCAGATACCACAGGGACACCAATTGCTAACAAAATAAGAAAAGAAGTACAGCCGGTTTTTAATACACAAATGGCATCTTGAGGGGCAGGAATCATATTTTTGGTATATCTAAAGCCTTTTCTGAATAATATTTATAATATATTTTGAATACCTTGCGCGTGTATTTCGAATGTGGACAAAATAATACAGAATTAATACAAAATCAATATTC
The DNA here is from genome assembly GCA_037355805.1 of Ixodes ricinus. Taxonomy (NCBI): domain Eukaryota; kingdom Metazoa; phylum Arthropoda; class Arachnida; order Ixodida; family Ixodidae; genus Ixodes; species Ixodes ricinus. The sequence goes on along the minus strand of JAZHYW010033188.1, from coordinate 29,000 downwards.
GTATTCAATATATTTTAACTTCGTTTCAAGTACGCCTCTTTTTGCTAAGTGTAGTCTTGGATGGTGTCCAGTCCTCTTTGGACAATCTCCTCCTGGTGGGCTGGGGATCTTCGTTTGCTCCACAGGGTAATATCGTCTGCGTACAGGCCGAAGTCAAGGTGGGGTATGACATGGAGGAGGGTTGGAACGTCCTTCGGAGTGCGGTCCAAAAAGTGCAGGAGGAATGATTGCACCTTCTTATGGTACCCCTGCGTGGAAAGGAAATGTGTTGCTAGTGTAGTCTCCTATATTTTTCACAATGGTTCTGCATGTGAGGAAGTCTCGATCCTCACATGCAGTGTAAAGCATTCGCGATTATGTTCGAGAAAAATGCTTACGAAGTGTGAATATATAGGGTGTCCGAGGTCACCAGGCTCGATCTAAAATGGACCGTAATAATCGACGCCTGCGCAAAGCGACCTAAACTTTTCGTCAAAGGTACATTTCACAAGTTCGTTTTTTTCTTGTAAAATTACAAAGCGTAGCTCCTTTCCGTAAAGGGAGCTACTCTGGACATCTCCATAATGCCTGACATTATGGACGTCTCCATAATGCCTGGGACGACACATTTAAACTCGCTAACGTTGTGTTCTACCCCGCACCTCCACTAAGTATGTTGCGTTGTTCTGGGACCAAGCAAGGAGACGTCCGTTTGCGGTTCGGCTTTTAATGGACCTTTTGTAGAAATACGCGGTGCGCATGCGCGGAGTATTTGATGCGCCTGGGTTCGAGAGTATCTGGTTCTAAACAATCCGCCATCTTGCATTTCTCGCCTTTGGGCGCCTCGGAAGAAGAAGAAGAAGAAAATAAGACCATCGAGAGTCGAGACTCAAGTTTTAATGTTGCGAACAAGGTGAACTCGAGTCATCGTACTGACGACGCCCGTTCTAGATTACGACGTGCACCGCACTCATGCCGGTGAACTGTGTAGCCTTTGGCTGTCTGAACTATTATCGCCCGGGTTGTGGAACTAGCTTTTTTCGCTTTCCGTCTGGTAACCTGGATTCGTGCAGTCAGGAGCGTTGACAAGTCCGACCCCTCGAAGAACCAAAAAGAAAACGAACCGGTAGCACACAAGAAGCTTAAAGGCCCGTTCACACTCTTGCGACCGAGTTCGACCGAGAGAGACAAACCGGTTTCAGCCTCTTGCGATCTCTTAGGACCAGCTCCGCTGCAGCCGAGGTGGTCCTGAGAGATGGCAAGAGGCTTAAAACCGGTTTGGTCTCTCTCGGTCGAACTCGGTCACGAAGAGTGTGAACGGCCTTAACGTGCACGTTGTTTTCTCTACAAATACTCTACAACCCAGTGCGCCTCGGGTTCGCCCATCGCCCCATAGGTGGCAGCACATATTCGCCAAAAGGTCCATTCGAAACTGACCGCTACCGGCGCGAGCCGGTGGCTCGTGCCCGTGGCGCCGAGACAGCCCGTCGTCTTCTTCCTCGTAGCAATATATATTGTTAGGAAGATAAAGACGAGGAACGGTTGGGTACGGGGGAACGTGCGGGCAGCTCGAGAGGCTGCGCTGTGTGCTTACGAACGGTTCGCGATATCTCTCGCTCCCTCGCTGTCTATAAAATCATCCCCATTTCTCACCCTTGCAAGTGGTGGAGGTGCGCTAGTTTCCCAACCTCTCGCTCCCCCCACCTCTCCCGCCACATCGATCTGGAACTCCGTAGCGGTCGCAAGACCACCGCTATGGCTGAAGAAGCCCAACCCAACATCATCCTCCGCGCACCACCTGCCGCTGCAGCCACCACACCACCAACCGTCAAGAACCGGCAGCGGGACCCGCCACTTTTTGCTGGCACACCAGATTCCGATGTCCACGACTGGTTGAAGACCTACGAACGGGCAAGTCTCCACAACCGTTGGGATGACTCTTTCAAGCTCGCGAACGTTTTTTCTTCCTCAAAGACACCGCTCTGAAATGGTTTGAGAATCATGAAGAAGAAATCAACTCGTGGGACGCCTTCAAGGCCACTTTTGCAAACGCCTTCGGCAAGCCAGAACAGCGTAAGCAGCAAGCAAAGGACAAGTTGGCTAGCCGCTACCAGGCAAATACCGAGTCATCTACTTGTTACATTGAGGATGTACTGCGGCTATGCTCCCGCGTTGATCCTGAAATGCCAGAAGACGACCGGATTCGACACCTTTTTAAAGGACTTTCGCAGGAGCTGTTCACCATCGTTGCGCCAAAATCCCCGCCAACAGTACAGCAGCTCATTGACGAATGTAAGAAGTATGAAGAGCTGCAGAGTGCCCGAATCGCTAAGGCACCTTTCGAGCGTCTTCCCGAGGTGTGTCTTGCCACCGCCTCCAGTACCGACATAGCTACATTGATCAGGACAATCATCCGCGAGGAACTACGTCCTTACCTCGCTCATTTCACACCAGCCGCTGCTATTGCCCAAGAAATACCACAAATGAAATCAATGCAGCAAGTTGTCCAACAAGAAATCCGTGCTGCGTTAGGTCACCTTGCCCTACCAACTGCCGCTTCCCCGCCAGTGCCATCGGCACCTCCACTTGTCTGCTCAATGCCCCAAGACTCATACCCCCGCTATTACAGGCCTGCGGTTCAACAAACGCCCCAATCTTCCCGGCCCTACGGGCCACGTCGTCGAACTGAAATCTGGCGAACCGAAGATAACCGCCCCATCTGTTACCATTGCCACACACCGGGCCATATCGCACGCTACTGCCGCCAGCTTGTAGACACTACAGTGTACCGACCCTTCACGACGGGCACTTCCCGCACCTTCCGGAACGAGGCGCACCCTTCTGACGATCGACCCGACCCGCGTCCTTCTTCACCGATCACCAATCGCCGTGGCCGATCACCATCGCCCTACCCTCGCCGCCCGCGCTCTGTGTCGCCCCTTAACGCCGTTGCCGAATTCACCGAGACGTCAAACTGAAGCCAGCAGTCTGTGCGAACACCGGAGGTCAGACTGCACTCCCCAAGCTCGACGGAAATCCTCCTTCTGACAGCCCAACGACTGTTCAAGTTGAAATTGACGGAAAGACGTTTACAGCCCTCGTGGATACAGGGGCCGCCAAATCATGTATTGCCGAAAGTATTCGTCGTCGTCTACGAAAAGTGCTCACGCCTGCTGACGGACGCTTGTTACGCATGGGTAACGGCGACCTGATCCGACCCCTCGGCTATTCAACCCTTTCAGTGCTTCTTGGGGGTACCCGATACACAGTCATTTTCACAGTGTTGTCGAACTGTGTCGCAGACGTAATCCTGGGGTGTGACTTTCTGACAGCAACCGACGCCGGATATATATATATATATATATATATATATATATATATATATATAGAGAGAGAGAGAGAGAGAGAGAGAGAGAGAGAGCAGAGCGATTAAGCGCGAAACACATGTACGACGAAACCGTCCGATCCGACGTCCGATCAGGCAATACGACGGTCGGAGGCGAGGGTTTCAACGCTCTCCGGTGCTACGAAACCCCTCTCCCCCAAGGTCATTCCGGCAGTCCGCACGTCGGATCGGGTGGTTTCGTCGTACATGTGTTTCTGCGCTTTAGGCGCCCGTTTCCAGGTTTCGCGGCGTGGCCGTCGGCGGCGCCGTTAAACCGGCCCGCCAAATTTAGTGGGGAAATTGACATTACGTGACTTCAACACCACTTCAATTCCTGCTACGTGACCTCACCACCATTCACTTCCCCGCTAAATTTAGCGGGAAAAAGGACGTCACGTAACCTCAACAGCAATTCAAATCCCCGCTCAATCTAGCGGAGAAACTGAACTTGTTCATAGGTGACGTGACACCGGCATTCGAAACAGCCTTCTCGAGACGTCATTCGAGTTCAATAGACGAGTTTAGAGCACGATAGGCCGTCGTGACGAGAGTAGAACTCACCTTGGTAGCGGCGTAGGCAGCTGCTTTATGCTCGTTACCGGCCGCGTCGAGAACGACGAAATATACACAAAAACATTAAATATAAAATATACAACACGCAGAAAGAAATGCAAACATGTCAGGAACACGGAAAAAGTAGACGACGATAACACTAAAAAATGCATATACTTGCAAACAATGAAAATACACTGGAAGAGACACAGATAATCAGAGCTAAAAAACTACAGATTGAGATGACGTCAACGCCGAGGCAAGGCAATGCGAAGGGAGAGCAGCCGGCAAAGGACGTTTTTGTTATCGCGGGCACATAACCGCGGCGACGTACACCCTATTAAGCTGGCTAAAGAAAATTCTCGCCCCGAGCGAGCGCATTAATGACTCTTTTCCGCTTTCCAGCCTCTGCAGTTCAAAGAAGGTCGCGGGTCTATAGCCTAAGCAACATAAAGCACCATTGAGCCGTCTAAAAAAATGGATGGTCGCGAGTTTCTAGCTTGGGAGACATACATTCGTCTATAGCCGTCTAAATCACATTGAAAGGTACGAGGCCTATAGCTTTGGTGGCATTAAAGTACTATTGAGTCGGCTAAAGAAAATCCAATGTTCACGAGTCTATAGATTAAGGGACACACACCACTCTATAGCCGGCTAAAGCACATTGAATAGTCGCGGATCTATGGCATTAAAGAAATACATTTTTTTATATCTCACTAAAGGAAATTGAATAGTCGCGAGTCTACAGCTTCATAGGCATATATTATTCTGTAGCCAGCAGTCGAAACCTGAATGGTCGAGATTCTATAGCTTTGAAGACATAGGGTGGCTATAGCGTGTTTTATGATTTCTTATGGCTGACCATAGGGGCCGTACAAGGTGATAGCTTACCATAGGATGTTCCATAGACGTCCATAAACCATTTTCTTATGGGGCTTATACCACAGCGGGAGGCGATTTGCAGTCTTGCTACTCTTTGCTTCGTCTGAGAAGTCGAACCAAATCATTTCGAAAACAACTCAGAATGGCAAGCGATCGTGAATGATGTAAACTACGCGTGTGATAAATTTTCGTGGTCCGGGCTACTGAGCCGCCTTGGCGACCGCGAGCAGATGAAAGTATTGGGTTACACGGCACATGACGTGAACGGTCATTCTACTTCAAGAGGATAGAGACACATCACCTACCTTTGTGTTCCTTCGGACACATTTTACGATATCAACTTAACAACTCTTGAAATCCATGCGGGTAAATGTTACCTCGGCCGTCTCTTTTACAACAGTGTGCGCCGTGGAACCCGAGCCACATATTTTCACGCTGCAGAACGTTTCAGATGTCTGTTACCAGAAAACACCACCGGTCACACGCCATCATAATCATCATTGACGTTTAAACGGTTGGGCGAGTTTTTGTGATTCGCTGAAACGCATTAAATTTTACATTAGGTTTCACTGGAACCGGAGCATCTGCACTACAAAAAATTTCGGAACCGTTTGCCCCCCCACCCCTTCCCCCCTCCCCCCCCCCCCCACCAAAAAAAACGACTCGTTAATTTTTTGGTGTGTGTGTGCTTGGATTTATTGAGGAAAATGATGTGACATAACGTTTCTGTTCTTGAAGCTTTCCCGCGGCTTTACCCAAACTCTGGCGAATTCTTAGACACTGGCATTAGTAAAATAAACGGGGCCGCTGTCCCTGCGGGTGCTCCTCTGCAGGCCACATAAAAAATGCGGTAGCGCCCCTTGTCGTCTTTAAAGGCAGTATTCAAATGATTAAATTGCGACGAAACCTATCAAGGAGCTATTATTGGGGTTTATCGTGCCTATACACGGCAGTCCGTCATTGCTAGAACGATCCCGACTCTTGCTTCTTTACTCCTAACCAAACGTCGTTCCCTCTCATCTGGCGCCTCTTCGGCCCACCCAGCGTGTTCACACTCATCAAGTTCCTCCGCTTCTGTTCATCGATCCCCTCGTCAGTATGTTCCTTTTCCCTGCGAGGCATTGTGAAGACTGCGCCACATCCAGTGAGCGCCCCAATGCGTTTTGATGTAACGTCGAGAAGTTTTCAAAGGGGTGTTCCAATCAGCAGATGGTGGTGGCAGTATGGAAGAGTTGAAGAGGTCAATATTGCGAAGGGGTCTGTATTAGGAGCTTTTTATCAAATATAAAAAACACAAAAAAAGATACCGCTTACTAATTTTTTTTAATTATCCTTTGGAGAGCTATTTTAGACGTCTCCGACCTTTAGATGAAATTATCACGGTTAAATTAGAGCGATGGGGAGAAAAAGGACAAGGAAGAGAAGTACGAGTATCTAAAGAACAAGATGGTTAATCCCCATTGCTCTCCTGATTTATATCCCACCAAAATGAGACGATACCTCTAGTGGAAGAAGAAGGCTCCACAAGTGTGATACGTGCACCAGATCTGCCTGAGCAACGTCGAATAGATCGTTCTACGCTGAGCTTTGTTTTCCCAATCAGTTGTTGAACTTTCGTTTCACTCGCCGGAGGTCAATGGTTTTGCAGAATAGTCATATCTTATTTTAAACAACACAAGCAGCTGGTGAACATTATGCGCGCAGTGATATAGATATTGAAAAACCTAAAAACGTACTGTCGGGTACGAATGAACTGCGAACAGCGTGAGCGTATGGCCTACGAAACGTGATGCGCAACCTATACTCCGTTCAGCCAGGGGTACTCCGGCGAGGTGTTTAGCTACTCCCAACAAACTATTTTTTCCTGAATCACCGGCATTTACCCTCTCCGGCATGCTATTTACTATCGCGAAATTCAGAATACTTGTTGGGAAATCGGCAAATGAAAACTATGCCGAAAGCAACGTTCAAATGTACCTGGGATCTTCACTGCCGTGACGTCAGTGGCAGGCAGCGCTCACCAGTCGAAACAGTCATTCTAAAAAATTGAACTATGCCGAGCATTTGATCCTTGCTTCTGCGCGATTATTGTAGCGAGCTTCCAAAGCATTCATTCCACACCATGAAACTGTTTGGAATCAGTTAGGAACCAAATCTACACTCCGAAGAGTGAAGAACGCTGCCGCTGGCGCCACTTTTCCGTTGTTGCCAGTAGAAACTTTAAGGTTGAAAACACGATGATAACAAAAGTTGTATATTCGATAACTTCGTGAAAAAATTATTTTGGCCTAATATACGGGATACTAGTTCAGAGATGTATGTTAGCGTGTTAAGAAAATGTTCAGATAAACACAAATAAAACGCCGGAGTACTCCCTGAAACTGCAGCCAGAGCTACAGTAAGCGCGTGCCAGATTGCGCTTTTGTGCCTGCAGGATATCGATAGCTGGCGCTCAGTGGATAAATAAAAATGTATCCACTCAACAGTGAATGGATAAATTTTTCTAACTTTTAGCGCAGTCCTGTTCAAAGACCCTACGTAGTATTAGCAAATGCGATAAAGGCTAGTGCTGGAAATTTCTTCGAAAGCCATTGGAAGTAGTTGCGAATGACGACAGTGGCGCCTCTAGCGGACCTGCAGCCTACGGAAGTAGACGACATAATACGTTTGGCTGCATAAAGTGATACCATTTGCTTTCACGGCTTGTTAAGCAAACAAAATTATCGCGTTTAGGTAGCTGTGGTTCTAACTCGTGCACCGCTCCAACGGATAAATGTCGGTTAGAACAGAACTAAACGAAAATCAGCATTCACGGCACACGCAATTTTTTTTTTTATTAAGGTGATGAGTGAAAGGCAGGGAGGCAAGCCTGGACTTCTGTCCTAGCTGGCTACCCTGCACAGGGAAAGGATTAAGGGATGAAAAGGTGGGATGAGGTGCTTAATGAATATGAGAAGAGAGAGGTGAAAGGATGATGGGTTGAATAGTTCAAAATGTCAGTCTCTGCCTACAAGAATTGCATCAACCGGGTGTCCTGGAGAAATCGTATCAGGGCTTTTGTGACTTTCATTGAATGTTCCGTGGGCTGCCACGAGCCCAGCACTTTGTCACAGGAGAAAGGTCGGTCGTCTAGCCTCTGAATTGTTCTGTGAAGGTCTTTCTTTCCACGGCGTAGATGGCACATTCACAGATAAGGTGATCTGCAGTTTCCTGGACATCGCAGACTGGGCAGTTAGGGCTGTCTCTTCTTTTGATTCGATGTAGGAAGCGTCGGGTAAACGCCACCCCCATTCGGAGTCTGTGTAATACTGCCTGGGACCTGCGTGGAAGTCCAGACGGATATTAAACCCGCGTACGCTGACGTATTTCACGAAGCCTTAAAAACCGCAAGTATTTAAGTAAGCTCTTCCCCGACGAAACGTTTAACAAAAATACATGTCAAAACGTTTAAAGACTTAATTAAGCTCAATTTTTTTTTTTTTTTGCACTCGAGTGTTTAAAAATTATGGAGAGATATCTCGACCTAATAAACGAAAAGGGAGACGCAGCGACCAGAGCAGTTCCACATCCAGCGTCGCAAGTTCTAGTCACTGCGAGGAGGCTCGTCCAAGCGCTGATAGATAACACACCGGAGCTTGTCGTCCACTGCAGAAGCAGGACCTTCCAGCATTTTCGAACCACAGTTGGTGAGGTTTCTGATATATCACGCTCAGAAAAACAACGACGGCGTTGCCAGTCCTCTTTGGAAAAATACCTCATCTCCTACAAAGCCCAAAGTGATAAGGTGTCTCTGCGAGACCCGTCGTGTGTGACTTCCGAGGTGAAACTCGCCGCTTCCCAACTCTTCTCGCGACAAGGATTCTCTACCTAGCTTATGTTACAAACAGCTTCTTCAACTCGGCAAACTTCTACTCGGGTAACACAAAAGAGTAATTTACACGGTCTCCAGCTGCAAAAATAACCCAGGCATCTCGAACGCTCATTTCCCGCTCAAAGTAGCGCCAGAGGTCACAAGCCTCGAGCCGCCAGTTTTCAGTCCGATCCGATAACTTAATCAAACGTTACGCGATTTTCTGGAAAATTTCAATGGGAAAATGGAGCCCATTTTTTGCCCGTTTTCGGTTTCTGTGCCATAGAGCGCCATGTGTTTGTAAACCTCCGTCGGCCGCCATTCCCATTGAAATTTTCAGAAAATCACGTGGTGCGCGTGTATGGTGTGAGCGCATAACTTTTGATTAAGATATCGAATCGGGCTGATACTTCGGCACCTGGTTGCGACTCCTAGCGCTACCTTCGGGCGGAGAATGAGCGTCCGTCGATGCCTAGTTTATTTTTGCGGCAAAAAAGACCGTGAAAATTTTCTTTTGTGACACCCTGTGGATCGCCGGAGATGATGGGGACCCCTGTTCATGGTGGGGGAAAAGGAAGCGCATAGGTTAGTTATGATAAGAATTTAATAAATCGGACAGAACGAAGCGCTAGACCCCTCATCATTGACATACACTTGAGAAAAACGCACTTGAAAGTTCAAAAGCTTCTTCTCTAATCTAGAAAATACAACTTTTATTGCCGGTCTTGACTAATGAGGCAAGGCTTCGCGGACCCCTAGAATGCCTTTCGCGGACTCCGAGCGCGTCCGCCGACCCCCATCTGAGAACCACTGTGCTAAACCATGACAATAAATCAGTACAAATGCCAACCAGTGGGCCCTGGTATAGCAGCAAAAGAAAGCGATCATCGGACTTAAAACCGTCAGGCTAAGAAACAAACTCTATCCTGTAGAGTGAGAAAGAACAAACTCAGTGGCATATTCGTCTCGCTGCCACCAGGCCCACTGAAGAGAAGTGACTGCGTCGGATGGCTTTATGGCATCTGTAGCGGAAGTAGGTGACGCTGAGGTGCTTCCGTAGAAGGGCCAATCCAGTGTTGGCAGACGAAGTGCAGGCCGGTCGTCAAAGGTGTCGAACCATCGCACGATGACGGCTGTTCAGGAACGAGAAAGCGGGAACTGGCGAACACGTGCGTCAACAAATCCGCGGTGACCCGGCATATGGAAGCCGGGGATGACCAGACCGTTCCGAAGGCAGCGATCTGTAGGGTGAGACAGGAGAAACTCAGTGGCATATTCGCTCTGCCGCCACCAGGCCCACTCAACCGCTTGCGTATACGCGGGCATCTAAAAAAAGTGATTGGCGCCTATCAATTTTTAACAACGCGGTTTTCTTTTGACTATTTGTGTGGCGTTACGGCTGACGAAAGATGTGATAGATGAACTTTTTCCCACACCATTGTACCATGCATTGTACAGTGAAGGCCCGGGCCAAGGCGTGTTGAAACCAGCTGAGAGAGTAGTTATTCCCTCCCGCACACACTAAAAGCTTTTTCTTTCTTCTTTTTTTTTTTTCTTTTTGCATATGCCAAACGTTGTCCGTCAAAGCTTGCCTAGCTGAGAAGGGAGTACCCATCGCTGGACCGACAATTGCATACTATGTAAAAAACGAGAAACTATCGAACACGTTTTCCTAAACTGCTAAACAGCAAAAGTAACAGAAAAACAGACAGAGTCTGTTTTTCTGTTACTTTGCTTTTTTAAAAAAAAAACAGTCTCAGGGTAAACGACGAAATGGTTGACTTCCACCAGCTAACCCGTACTATGACTCTTTTTTCGCTAAAAAGCAGTTTTTTTTTTTTTTTTTTATTTTGTGGGGTGGAGAGGAGGACGTTTTGCAAAGGACTTTCCAAAAGGACCTCACATTTACGTCCCAAGGAATTCGATTTTTACCAGTTGAAGAGGACGAAGGTGTGCCCCTGGACACGAGCGTGCTGTTGGGCCTTCACAGTTTCTGGCTATGCCGCTTGGCACTGCGTCATGCAGATATAGATTTGCATCCTGTGCTTAGATATTTCGTAGAGCACATCTGTTTTATGCGGCGAATTGTACATGGCCCAACAAACTCGGCCTGAATGGTTGCCACTTTCTGAGGAGCTGGCTGTAGCTTTTGGCGTCAGCCAGGTGGGTGGGAGTCTTGTAACCCGGGTTTGAGCATGTTTTGTTGCTTTCTATTACTGTCAAGACCAGGGCAATAAATTTTACAAAGTGCGGCACAGCTCAGTTGACAGAAGCGTCGCTCTCACATTTTGATGCGTCAACGACACGGGTTCAAACCCTGTCGCCTGACCGAGTCCTTAGTGGTTAGGGTGTCCGGGATTTGAATTGCGGTGCGCTTTCTGATTTGTGACGGTATCACCTTTCATGATGACTGGTGTGTTCACTGATTTAAGTGGAGCTTATTTCTATGTCTCGAAATTAACAGCGCAAGTATGGAATCCACACAAACACACGTCACCACAGGTCACAAAACATTCACACTAAGGGACACATTCACATCAGACAAGACACTCACACAGCGCTGTTATTTGTTTTTAGAGCGCAGCTCTTAGGCGCCCGTTTCCAGCTTGAGCGGCGTCGCCGTCGGCGTCGGCGTAGCCGTGCGCGGTGCATCATGGGAAATATCCCATAATGCACCGCGCGGAAAGGAGGAGGAGGAGGAGGAGGAGGAGGAGGAGGGGAGGAGGAAGGAGGAGGGGAATGAGGAGGAGGGAGGGAGGAGGAGGAAGCTGAGGAGGAAGGAGGGGGAGGAGGAAGGAGGAGGAGGAGGAGGAGGGAGGAGGAGGAAGGGGAGGGGGAAGGAAGGAGGAGGATGAAGGAGGAGCGCAGGAGATGGAGGAGGAAGAGGGGAGGGAGGTGGAGGAGGGGAGGATAAAGGAGGAGGGGGAGGACGAGGGGGAAAAGGAATGGGAGGAGGAAGGAGGAGGGGGAGAAAAAAGGAGGAAGGGGAGGAGGGAGGAGGAGGATGGGAGGAGGGAGGAGGAGTATTTGGTAGGATGAGGAGTTGAGGAGGAGGGAGGAGGAGTTTACCCTCCCCTCAGTACCCTTCCCTCCTCCTCCTCAAGAGCTGCGCTCTAGTTCGGCGTTACAGGGAGTTGTAAACGGCTTTCATTTTTTGTTTATGTTTTGTTTTTCTGTTGGTGTGTAGGTGGCATGTGAATGCTTTTATTGCTTTTATGGATTTTAGTACTTTCACATTTTATTTCTTGTTTTGGAGGGGAGACATACGTGGTGAGTTGTTGCCTACGACTGTGTGGGTGTTTGGTGCCTGGGTTGTGCTGCAGTTGTTGCGGGTACCTGGTTGTGTTGCAATGTTTCTCGATTGCGTGTTCTTTGGCAGCTGTTGTGTTTGTTGCTGCCTCTTTAGAACAACGCTGTGCAGCTGTAACGGGCGGAGAGGGTCCGTCAGGCAGAAATGCCTTTTTCTTCTTTCGCCCTGTCGGCCATGAACTGCAAAATTAATAAAGAAAAAAAGATTAGCTACGTCGGCTCTGTGGAAGCAAAGTTGGTGTAGCATATTCACTTCATTCATCGACACGAGGTGGAACGTCCCTAGTCTCGCTGTCGACAACCTCTTCATTCTTGGAGTAGCAAATTCAAACAAAGTGATATTTTTAGTGCTTTCCTCGCCGAATAAAGCCAATTCGAACTCATCACTCATCGTGTAAAGTTTCTTGTGTCATTATTGACACGAAGATCGTCTGCTGCTTTAGCAGACGTACTGTTCAGTCGCGGTATGGTGCGTGGAAAGCATCTCCGACTGGTGTGTTTACCGAGTCTAAAAAAGTGGTCCCTAGATTTTCCGCCTGGTGACGTCATAAAAGTGTCATGCTGTCGCTGGTCGCGATCCTGGCGGTGTTCCAGCAGCGGCGGTGGATGTAGCAGACGCCTGTTCTGCTGCAGGTCGCTCTCTGGTGTGACAGTCCACGGAAGCTTCATCAGCCAGAAGTTGGGACGCCATGACGACTGCGACACTCGCGTTCGCTCGTGCTTTTCGCCAGCATTTCTACGACCAACCGCCAGGATCGCGACATCCGACAGCATGACACTCTTGTTTCTGTGACGTCATTTGTTGCTAACTTCGCGACCACTTTTAATGTACGTGGCAGGATAGGACGCTAAACACACCAGTCGGAGACTCGTGCCAGCCAGCATATTGTCACGATGGGGAAGCCGCCGCCACATTTAGCGCTCCCATCAAAACCAGAAAAAGTATGGTTAGTTCCACAAATTTGACTTCAGGCTATTTATGGAGACGGATATATTCTTCTGTCAGTTCTGTGACATTACAAAACAATTCTCTCCACCCTCCCCCTCCCCAAAACAAAAACCATGCTCCCTTTTACCCGTTTTACGAAACCATTGCGCATTTCCATTGCCAGGGCGCGACCTGCACCGTTTCGTGGAACGAAGCGTCTAGCGTTACGTCCGACGTAACCCAAGTTACGTCCAAATCTCCAAATCTCCGCCTTCCCTAGGTTCACGGGGAGAGAGGGAGGGCGGGGAGGGAGGGTTAGGTATACGCGTTTCCAGTGCTCCGTCCGGACGTAACGCCAGCCACAGCGTTCATGGAAAACGATAGATCTGATCTCCTGATCCAAGGTACCGATCGCTTTGGTCTTTCGACCGTGTTTTATTCCGGTTTTCTAAAACCAACGTTACTAGAACCACTCAGTTGGGAAACTGCCATAGAGCCTGCTCTGAAAAAGTGGCACCGAATCGTACTCTGGAACCGAGCAAATTAAATGAAATGAAATGAAATGAAATCTTTATTTCCAGAAATTTACTCTGGCGGGCTTCCAGACAAAAAGCTACCATATGGTAACTTAACCACCGCCAGAGTATAATTTCCGGCTTCTGGTTGCCGACATTCGAATTTGTGAAGACGCCCTGGAACACGCCCAGCCCGCTTTCGGCCAATGGCGCCTCCTCATCTTTCTCTTATACTTCCCAACGAATGGCCAAACTCTCTACATATACGGCTCTTGATTGCAGCTATCTTGCTCTGTGCATTTCCTATGGTAACGTTTCCATCGTTGACATTTGCAACGACTGGCGCCAACATGTCGTCCGAGAAGCGAATTTGAAGCGGCTTTTCACGATGAGTGCAGCAAGCAGCCCCTTTACTGCGTCGACTGCTTTCGACCGAATTCTTCCCGCGCCGGCTTCCGAGCAACTCCTTGCTACGCCTATCTGTAGATGGCGCGACAAGTACGCCATTCGTGGCAACTCGATAGTCTCCGTCGGAGACCGAGGAACGGAGCTATGTATTAAAACTTTTGTAAGGCAGGATGTACCATTAAAATACAAGACGAATATAATCAATAGACTCACCTCGTTCTGGAAATAGTCCAATTAAGAAATTGCTCATTGGAGTAATCGTCTGTGTTCCGGTAATCGGCTTATCGAGAGTTAGTGCAATCCAAAAAAAGGTCAATAAGCCCAATGAGATTCCTTATTGGAACAAAAAAATTCGAACACTACATATAAACAAATTGTTATTCCCTTTCAACACGTCCCCCTCCCCTATATACCGTTGCATACACATTTTTCATTTCTCACATTTCACAATGGTAGCAAAAAGCCTCAGTCATGAGCAAAAAAGACTTTGGGAAACACATTCGCAGTGACTGCATGTAACGACTCTACGGCGGAACCTGACTCACTGGAAAAGATAATCACATGTGATGAAGTGTTCATTCTCCAGTACAATCTGGAATCACAGAAACAATCGATGCACGGGAAAAACCGAAAATAGCAATGACATGGCAAAGAACTGTAGACGAGGTAAAGGAGAAAATGGCGGCGCTGTTGAAGGGGTTGACACATGAAGGTGTTGCATCACTGTTTCCAGCAGTGTATTTTCTTATGCAGCAGTGGATACATAAATAAGGAGAATATGTTGAAGGGGATAATAATAATATTATTATTAATATTTACTTTGATATATCCCCAAACAGAACTAAGCCTAAAAAGTTGTACACTTTCATAGGAATAAGAAACACCTAAACAAAGATAAAGAAAGTCATAATCTTGCACACACTTTAGTGACTCGATTGCTTGTCTAAAAGTGTTAATGTCGCAAAACATATATATTGCAAATTATGTCTTAGTTAATTATAGTTAAGAGTGTAAAACGGGTGTTCCTGACTCTTCCACCCTGTGCTACACGCTTTCAGCACCTTTATTCCGAGTTATACACCATTTTGTAGTCGTAGAGTGGGGTGTATACGGCGTTAAAAAGGGTGTGAAGAGGGTGCAGAGGTATAGTGCAAGAAAACGACGATACCCGCTTCAACAGCTTTAACCGGGGTTGTTTTATCTAATGTATAGAGTAAGTATTGCAAGTAGCGATGCTTTTACTGGAAGATAAGTTCCTTGAGCCTCAAGAAACTATTTGTCTTTAAATATTATACGCAAAAAAAAAACTTGTAAACTTTTTGATTGCTGATGGTCGTAGTGCCTACTTCGTGGTGTTTGTATTTGTTGTTTTTGTGTATGTACTTTGAAAAATAAGTACGCAGCAGAGGGTGAATTGAAGTTAGTAAAAACGTGTGTACGTTTAATTCTGTGTTCTCTGATCTTCAACAGTACACGGCGTTTGAAAATACGCCAAAATGACCAATTATGCAATACAGTCGTTTAATTAAAACGTACTGTCCATGCCTCGCCAAAAATATACGAATTATTTATTTTATTTGTTTATTTATCCAATACCCGCAGCGCCTTTCGGCATTACAGCGGGGGGTTACATACGCCAAACAATACTTGAATACACACAAGCAGGCTTCTTGTGAAGTACAGTTGGGTTAAATGACGGCAAGAGTACTTATATACATAGAAGCAAATCACAACCTGGCAGCACACAGCATAACTCTATATCAACAAAGAACGGCAGGATAGTTTACGTACATCGAAGCATATCTCGAATCCGCGACACACATTGCATAACTGTTATTTTAGCAACTTGACTGACTCCAGGTTAGAATAAAAGGCATCGTTTGACGAAACTGATAGTACGGCAGAAGGTAACAGGTTTCATTGGCAAATTGTTTTCGGTAAGAAAGCACTGCTAAGAACTGCAGTCCTACATCTGTACTCGCGAACCTAATGAACGTGATGCACTCGGGCGGATTGATAACGTGGTGAAAAAAGATAGGTGTCACGTGGGATTCCGGTTTGGGAATGATATAAACTGTGGAAAAACTTCAAGCCAAGCTTTGCTCTACGGTATTCGAGTGCATACCATTGTAGAGTCTGTTTTGCACGTGACACACTAAAATCTCTACCTTTTACTGTCCTTCCCAATACATAGCGGGCTGCAAAGATTTGCACCCCTTCTAGTTTATCTCTGCCAGTGATAGTCGGCGGGTCCCACACAGTGCAGGCATATTCTAAATAGAAAACACATTTGTTTTATACAACAGCTCCCGGGTCACTTGACGAAAGTGACGCGTATTTCTCCGAAAAAATCCAAAGATTTTGAAGCCTTTGCCAGAGTATAATCGACATGTCGACTCTAATGTAAGGAAGATGTTAAGAAAACGCCTAAATACTTAAACTCAGAAACCACTATTAGATTAATGTTATTGATTTAGTAACGGAATTCGCTCACAGTTTTTTTTCTTGGAAAATGTCATGCTCACGGTTTTATCCAAATTAAGATATATCTACCATTTTTCACAGCAAGTTTGTATTGCATTTAATTCTTTTTGAAGGATAAGACTGTCAAATTTACAATTAACTTTTCTTTGTAATACGAAGTCGTCTGCAAGTATTCGCATACATGATGTAACGGACTCCGAGATATTATTGATATAAAGGAAGAAGAGTAAAGGTCCCAAAACCGACCCTTGCGGAACCCCGGACTGTTACATCAGAAATACTCGATTTCGTGCTATCTACTACCACGTACTGATATCTTACGCGTAGGTATTCGAAAACCCAGGAGATAACACGAGGGTTGATATTAATAACGCCACAATCTTTCATAATAACGCGTAAGGTACCACATCAAAAGCTTTTTTTAAATCCAAGATGATACGGTCGATTGTTGAACGGCTATCCAGCGCTTAAGCTGTATCGTGAGAAAATTGCGTTAATTGCGTGACACAGGACAACCCCTTTCGAAAGCCATGCTGTTTCTGATTAAACAAAAATGAATATACATGTGTTTGGAAAATAAGCGTGTACAGGATCTGTTTAAGAATTTACAGGAAACGGAAGTTAATGAAATTGGCGGTAAGTTGAGACACTCTTGCGAAACCCCGATTTTTAGACTGGGACTACAGACGCTATCGTCCAATCATCACGGAGCGAGAAATAATTCGGTGACTTCGTAAAAAGTAGTTTTAAATATGGGGACATTGATCGTGCGCAGGATTTCAGTAAAGAAGTCGGTAAACAGTCAGGGCCAGCAGCCTTTGAAGCACTTAAGCTTTTTAATAAAACTTCTATCCCGTGAGCATCAAAGAAGGTATCTTCCACCGGTGATATCTCCGTCGGAGCGAGGCCGTCTGCAGCGTTGTTATTTATAACAGGCAGGGAAAACACAGAACTGAAGTAAGTGTTAGAACATTCATACTTTGTCACCAGCATCAGTGACCATATAGTCACATTTCACGAGAGCTGGAATAGATACGTTATCTTTTTATTCCTCTGTATGTATTTCGAAATTTCTTTAGGGTCTTCTTTGACTTTAGTTTGCAATGACTCGAAGAAAACTGATTTTGCTTGTTCCATTTTAGTTCTTAGATTAATGGTTATCGTGTTTTGTTTGATGATATTTTCAAGTGACGGATTGTTATTATAGGCCCGATACATTCTTTGTTTTCTATGGGTCAAGTTCCGTAGTTCTTTTGTAAACCAAGGTTTACCATTATTATGGCTCTTAGTTAAAATCCAAGAGGGAACAAAGCGGACTTGCAATTCCAAAGCTTTCGTCTTAAATAGTGTCCATAATTGAAGTATTGAACATGATTCAGCAAGTGTTTTGAAAAAAACGAAATAAGCATCTTGTTCAGCATTTGTTGGGGTAATGTTAGCTTTACTGTAACTAAATGTTTGTCGACTGCTGTCATTACACATTTTTACATGATCCAATTTCATTTCACAAAGGACAGCGTTGCGATCGCTGATTCCCGGAATTACTAAAGTAGTTTGCACCATATCCGGTTTGTTTGTGACAAAAAAATCCAGTATGTGGTCTCGTCGAGTGGGTTCTAGCACTGTTTGAATCAACGAAAACATGTTGATAAAATTGTACATTACTGCAATGAGCCCATGAGTTACTCCAGAGTGTGTGCGTGGTTGGTGCCAGTTAACATCGGGCAAATTAAAATCGCCACCTATAGCATCGCTATCAGATTTAATAGTTTCAGCCGCAGCTGTGAACTCGGCTAGTACATCGACTGAACTTGCTGGCGGCCGGTAAAAAGAACAAGCCGCCAAAGTTTTACCATTCTCAAAGTCTTAACTAACACCATACAGCCTTCGCACGATCCTAGTTCAACATCAATCTTACTCGAAGATATCCTCTGGTCCACTGAAATAAACACACCGCCACCATGACCCTTTCTGTCTTTTCTGTAGCATGTAAAGTTATCAGTAAATACCTCGCCGTCTATTACGTCATCAGTTAGCCAAGATTCTGTGCCTATAACAACCGACGGTTGAAGTGTATCCACGAG
Source organism: Ixodes ricinus (assembly GCA_037355805.1). Classification (NCBI taxonomy): domain Eukaryota; kingdom Metazoa; phylum Arthropoda; class Arachnida; order Ixodida; family Ixodidae; genus Ixodes; species Ixodes ricinus. The sequence goes on along the minus strand of JAZHYW010033188.1, from coordinate 10,624 downwards.
AGAAGACAAATCATCAACTTTATTTTTGATTCCGCGACAGTTAATAACAAGGAATGAGATTGTAGTAGGCGGGTCAGCATACAGTCACTTAAACCGCACGACCTGATTGATCTTATCATCATAAATGTATTTGGTATCATTCAGATAAAGAACGTCGTGCCTGAGGTTAACCCGCTTATCGTCATCCTTGCGACTCTTGACAAACTCCTATAGATAACGTCTTTTTCTACGTATCTCTTCAGAGAAATCTTTTGAAACACTGATGCCAGAACCTTTCAACTTCTTTCCGTTTCCCAGGATTAACTGTTTTTCCTTAAACGACGAAAAATTCGCAATCAAAGGTCGGGTTTTGTCTGGACTAAATTCCCCAATCCTATGAGCTCTTTTAATGGTTGTAGGCTTAATATCGAGCTTTGTTTCACATAGTCATCTAACCAGTTGTCCTGACACCACCCATGATTCATTTGCTTTCTCGTCTTTAATACCATAAAACACAAGATTACTTTTTCTACTATGATTTTCAAGATTATCAACCTTTGTCACAAGGGACTGCATTGCACGCTGTTTGCTGTCGCAGCTATTCCTACACTCTGTCACGGCCGCCTCCAAATTCGTTAATAGATTGTGTTTCCCACCAAATGTGCAATGTTGTATTTACAGTTTTGCAACACTTAAATGTTTCTATTAACCTCCGCTGCAAATCTAATAATTGTGGCTATCCGAAGATTAAATTTTCGGATTTCTAGTATTCGAATTTTCACGTAATTCGATACGCCGAATGCGTCTGAACAAAATCCGGGTTTTTGCTCGAGGGCGCTGTTCATACGCATGAGACCAAGTCGTCGCAGGCCTCGGCTGGATGTACCGGATGTAATTTTCAGAAAATCTCTTATAACTTTTGAATACGATAACGGTTGGTGCTGAAAATTTGGCATCTTGCTCGAACGGCTGGGGCTACATTCTGACAAAGTTTGAGCTCTCCGCGATATCTAGTTTATTTTTGCGGCGCGAAAAGCCAGGTTCAGATTTCTCACAAACACCCTATCAGATCAAGCCTGCAGTGAGAAGTCCCGACTGACTCTTTCGATAAAAGTACTATACGTGGCTTGCACATGACATCATTTCTGATGACCCCCATAGAAGAGGGGAAGAAAGAGCTGCCCTCTTATCAGGATCCTCCTTTGTGCCTCCCGGATTTGCACAGGCGTCGCTGTTCTCCTCCCAGAAGATTATAGAAGATTAACCTGTCACTCAAAATTCTTACAAAAGCAGCTTCCCTCTCCTCCTTTTACATGGGGATCAAAAGTATGCGATGTGACGTCAGTGCAAGGAGCCCTCGTAAAGTATTTGCTATAGTCGATGATAGCATGAGAAGGGCAGGGGGTCTTTCAGTTGCCCCGCTTCCAGCGAGACTACCTTTGATAACGTTAGCCAAAGCCAAAACGATCTACTACAACTCCTACTAGGGAGTTGTAGTATATCGTTTTCTCCTCCGCTACGGTATCCGTAAAGAAAACGCCGCAACTGCGCATGCGCGCCGCCAGCCTTGTCTGCATAGTTCAAGGTCTTGTGGCGGATTAAGGAGCGCTATCCGGGTGCTTAGCGGGCTGCGGAAACGGTCTACTACAACGGTCAAGAACGAAGTGGAAGCTCCTCCCACCTCTATCCACTTTAGTAGCGCGAACGGTGGAGAGGAGGCGCCCTCCTCTCCACCGTACGCTCTACTAAAGTGGAAAGAGGTGGAAGGAGCTTCCACCTTGTCAGAGCGAAGAGAAAAGGGCGAGCACTAAGAAGGCGGGATGGGAGAGGAGGGCAATAGAGGACAAGGGGAGAAAGAGAGAGGAACGTTGGAGAGGAGAGGAGGTTTCTCCTCTTCTTGTCCCCAGCCTTCCTAGGTCTTGTCCTTTCTACCCTCGCCCTCCGCGTTGCCTTTGCCTCTACTGCGCGCAACTAGTGACACGGAGTATAGATGAACGCTATGCGAGGTCATACTTGGGTAGTAATTAAATTACTGTAATTTAATTACTTTTCTTGGTAATTTGTAATTGTAATAATTACTTTCGGCTAAAAGGAATTGTAATTGTAATTTAATTACTTTCTAGCGCCAGTAATTGCAAAATTTCAGGCACAATTACAATTACTTTTGCAAAACTTTGAAACGCCAACGCAACCTCCTGAAAGCCTCAGCGCTCGCACAAGCGGCCTAGCTCTAGGTGAACAACAAGAATAAAGAGACACACTCACACACACGCACAACATAAATAGTGTCGCAATGTTTGTTGTTTTGTTGCTTACACTGCGGGCTGAGCTCAACGGCGCCGTGTAGCGCCGTCTGCTGTGCGAGCAGAAAACAATAGCGTAAACATGCCAAAATATTGAAAGAAAAAAATTGAGCTTCAGCTTTCAGCCGAGGTTGGGAATTTTAATTGTCTATGACGTTACTTTTCTTTATTTTTTGCCAGTTTTTTACGTCCCTCTTCCAGTACTGTCGCATATTTGTGTCTTTGTATTATTTTCAAGTTTATTTCCTGTTTGTTTTACTTTGGATATTAATTGCATAAGCGTTTTGGAGACTGACCTCGCACCTGTGAATATTGTCACCAATGATTCGGGAGTCCCGATTCGGTTCTTATGCATTTCTGAGCCATTATAATTTCAACTCAAGGTAAATAATTTACAATACCATGATGTTTGTATGAGACTGCAGTCGTATTAGCGCTTGTGGACTTTAATTTTATATTAACACTTGTAAAATATTCATATATAACTAATTGTCACATTTTTATTTGCCTGGCTAACAAAAGTCTGTCAACCAAATTTTTTTTAGCAATCTGGCGTCTTCCAGGGTTTGAACTAATTTATTATTATTTATTGAAAATATAAGAACGTAGTACTTCATTGCCCCAAACTGTCAAGTTCTATCATGAATTTAACAAAATGCATGAAAGGAAAATATACAACACGCGGATTTATGCAGCGATGCTTAAGCCTCCTCGAACATTGGGGCAAGGAATGAACAAATACGTTTCATTCTATGCAACTCGTTTAGTTATATGGCCCAAGTCGGGTCGCTCTCAGAAATAAGTAATTGTAAAGTAATTGCATTACTTTTTAAAAGTAATTTGTAATTGTAATAATTACTTTTCACATAGTAGTAATTGTAATTGTAGTTAAACTACTTTTGAAGCAAAGTAATTGTAATTGTAATTAAATTACATTTTGAAAGTAATTTACCCATGTATGTGCGAGGTACAAGCAACGACAAGTGCTCCTCCCCCGCCCTCCTCCCCTCGCTCCTGTCGTCTGCAAGCGCGCGGTTTGCTGTGTTCTTCCTGACTCGCCCACCATGCCATGGCAGTGTACGAAATCTTACGACTGATTCCGGCGGGTCATGTCACGTGACAGTTCGGATAGCACAACGCTGGACGCGGGTGGGTTTTCGAACACCGAGGTACTGAAACCGTTACTCGAGGGTGATCGGTCGAGTCGAATGCGCCATGTTCTTCCTAACCGGAAACGGAACGCGGGCGCGGGTTCAATGGGAGAGCTCGTCGGCACATCAATCCGTTTCGCGACTTAGCAAAGCGTTAATCGAGGGACTTTAGCATGGGCGTACCAACCGGGGAGAGGGGTGGGGGGCAGGCGGGGGCCGCTCGCCCCCCCCCCCCCGGTTTTCAGAGTGGGGGGGGAGGGGCAAGGCATGTGTCTTGCCCCCCCCCCGTGAAGCAACCGCCACTGGGCAGGGCAAACGCTGGCGGGCGGCGCCCAAAAGATACCAAGGGCACCACCCCCGACCCCGGGGAGGGGGGGGGCTTGCCCCCCCCCTTTACACTCAAAAACAAGTTCGTACGCCACTGGACTTTAGGGTATCCGACAGAGACGCTCCGCCGCCGTCTCTCACCCTGTCAGTGTCCGTGTGTTTATTGTATATTCCGCGAACAATAACCTTCGACGCGTTCGACGAAAACCCGCAAGCCACGAGTGTCGCGAGTGCATCGAGCTTTGCGCTATGCATACCAGTTGTTGCGTCCATTGTATGGCACTTGATTACCAATACACGAATAACAACTATATGATTGAGCCCGTCTCGTCAACTCGTCCGCTAACCGCGGTCGTTTCCCGAGGTGCATGTCAAGCGAAGCGTTGCGGAGCTGACGTAGGACGGCGCTCCGACTCGTCCCATTCAGCCCACCGCCTCTGCCGTGTATCCACGCTTGAATGAAATGAGTAGCACATTTTTCAGCCGCGTCTCAAGTTCGTGGTTAGCGAGGGATCAATAAAACGGCATTTTTATTCTCGCTAGTCACTTTATGTGGTGTTCGCGCATGCGGTATGGAATAAGCACATAGAAATTTTTCTTAGTCGAGGCGTTTCTAACGAAGAATGTGGACTGGATCGCATGCAAAGCGCCCCGGTTGAGTGTAACGAAAATCCGTTACATGCAACCCAAAGCAACATAAGGCACGCAGCCCACGAGATGCATAAGCATGCAAAGCCCATGTTGTATACGAAACGGCGTGCCAAGAAACGACGACCACGCAGACAAAGAGAAGAAACGACTATATTACTCCGTTTCACCGTGCACGATAGTCCGCAGCGGACGTCACGAGCCATTCCAGCCAATCCAAACGCACGACCGTATCACGTGACCACGCGCGCTACGCGTCCCGAAGGCCGCCGTGACGCCCTTCGATGAGTCGGTGTCGAAAATGCTGCGTAGAATCAGGATCGTGCGGTATCCATTGGCGTAGAAACGGCAACGAATTCAAATCATGCTGTTTACCATTCGCTGGATGTCCGCAGGCTCTCTAAATTATTGGCGTTGTGCCAAACTGTCCTCGCTTTTTTTTTTTTTATTTGTTGGAACAGTTTTGTTGATACATCGAGAGGTATATATCGCTTATCTCTCTATTCGGCTAGTTTCCCAACTCGCGTAACACGAAAAACACCTGCGCAGACGACGATTTTCGGAAGCGAAACTGCAAAACAAACCATGTTTCAAGAATCGTCTGCATGGGCGCGCCGTCGTATCGGGCGTCGTCTGCTCCCCCAGTATCGTCTGCTTCAGCGGTTGGCCGCCGCGATCAGCTATGCGTGCATGCGCTTGTACGCTTCAGCGAGGGCACACGCCAGGCACTTCCCGTACCAGCGCGTAACCAGCGTAACGCTTGACTCGTGACGTCGCGGTCAGCCCAAGGACACGGGGAATACCCTCTCGTGCCCGTACTCGACGCCGTGAGCTGTATGCCGAGTTCGACGCTTCCCGCCAACACACTTCCTTTTAGAGAGCCTGGATTTGAGAGAGGAACCAAGCCGAGCCATGCTCAGATTGGTCGCAAATGCGCATGCGTCGTCGAGTCGTTGCGTGGCGAGTTGCAAATGCAGCCCGTCGAGCAGTTCGAAACGCTCTGAAATCGAGGCACGCTCGCTTCCTTCCAGGATGCTCTCCGTCTCTCCTCCGTGTATGACACGAACGCCCGTGTTTGCGTCTGACGTCTTGGGCGTATACACTGTCATAGATGACTAACATAATGACTGGCGTGTCGTACAGTCTCCTAGAGCAGGAAAGGCAGTTTTAGACGACTGGGTAGGATTCGCTTTGGCCAGGCTCATATTTTTTTTTTATTAGAAAACCGAGCAGAGCATGGTAACGGTTGGTATACGCTCACGAAAGAATAAACACACAAGACGGGGAGCACAGAACACTATATCTTTCATGAAAGATGTCGTGTTTTGCGCGTGTCCCTAGCCGAAATGCGCTTAGCACCACCGCACAAACTGCCTCAGCAAATCGGTCTTTCATACTCGCAAAAAACGAAATTTCTTTTTTTTTCTTTTTTTATGGGGGTATTTATTTGGAGTTTATTAAATGCATTATGAAGTTTTTCGTGCCAGCATAGCTTTTTTAAACCAGGGGCTCAAAATTCGCCGAACACAAAGCGGGAGCCGCAAGAACCTGTTTGCGCCTCTGTAGGGTTTGCAGTATTTTGACACTCATCCAGCACTATTGTAACTATGTTGTTCACGCTGTATATTCCTCCTGAAGTATTTCCACGTGATACGATACTCGCTTTCCTAGTCACCTCTTCAGCGAATATTTGTTTCTTCAATTTCGAATTGAGGAATTTAATTGAAAAATAATATTTTACAACCCCCGAAAACACTACTCGTTACCCCTTCAGTATTTATTCAATTTATTCAAGTTCCCTTAAAGGCCCTCGTTGAGGGCATTACAATCTGAAAAGTACAGAGTGTCACAAAAGAAAATTTACACGGTCTTTTTTACCGCAAAAATAAACTAGGCCGACGGAGTTTTCGAAAACATGGGGCTCTACGGCACCAGAAACCGAAAACGGGCAAAAATGGGCTCCCTTTTCCCATTGAAATTTTCAGAAAATCACTTATAACTTTTGATTAAGTTATCGGATCGGGCTGAAACTTTGGCATCTGGTTCTGACCTCTTGCGCTACACTTTGGGTGGAGAATGAGCGTTCCGCGATGCCTAGTTTATTTTTGCGGTGAAAAAAACCCTGTACATTTTCTTTTGTGACACCCTGTATTGTCCTATGACGTGAGGCACACGAAGAAAAAAATGGCATCCCAACGTCACTTATTACGAACGCACTATTTCTATGACGTCACGGAAAAGGATGAGCTTCCGCCAGCACCTTTTCTTCGAGAGCTCGCCGGTAACGTACGGGCTTCGAGCACGGGGATTTCTGTTAAAGCAAGAAGACAAATGAAAAGCACACTCGGACTATTACCATGGCTTTCCCGGATGATTGTGGCAAAGCGCGAGTTCCCACAAAAGATCCGATGATAAACATTCAGTGAACGGTGGATTTTGCAACTCTACTCCTTTGGCAAACGCTCGGCGAGAAATCATGCTCTGCTTGTCTAATGATACCAGGCGACACACGTCCCAGATGACTTGAGGCGCTTTTATTGGCTCATTTCCACCGAGTTGGCACAACTCCGCCATAGACATAGCGAACAGCGGTAGGCTGTTCGGATTCTGCAAGCAAGTGAATAAAGGTAAAAGCTGCTAATGTGACTCACCATAATTTATCACTTTTAAAATTCCAAGTGAAAGAGAGTGTGATAGAGAGGGGAATGATACTTGTGCGACTGGCGTCAAATCAGATTGCTTATTATACGGCTTTATCACGAATTAAAATTAAAACGGGTGTACTGGTAATGAACGACGTTGACAGTTCGATGTATGAGACAGCCTTTGCTAGAAAATGTGCTTCTTTTATTTTGTCCAAAACACGAAAAGCGGGATTCAAAATGGCGCGCTCTCGATGCTATTCGTCTGCTCTACTTCTCTGCAATTTCAATTTCGGACGTTCAATTTTTTTTTTTTTTTTCGTTTGGTTTTTTGGGGTTTTGCCGGCGCCAGGCTATTTCGGAGATTAGGTACACCGAGTGTTTTACGTAATGCGGGAAATACCAACGATCGTTCTAATTTTAGGACATCGAACGACCACCAGCCGTCCAGCAGTCTGCTACGCCGTAGCTGCGCGCGGCAAACGTCATCGACCAATCACGGGTCAACGCTGCTGCAGCGCGTTCGAAAGCGTTGGGACGTACTGCCGCATTCAAAGCCAGGAGAAACTCTCCTAACTAAGTATATGCTTCGAAGACGAAAACACATCGGAGAAGGTGGAAATACTTCCTCCATGCACAGTTCGAATAAACAAAAAGTACTCCTTTTTTATGATTATTATTGTTTAACGAGAACTTTACCGCCGCCACACGCCCACAGCCGGCGAGCAAGCGAAGCAGTTCCGAGGTCACATTAAAAAAAATAAGAATAAAAAAAAAGCGAACGAAAGCGGGACAAACGAAAATAAAAACCAAACATAAAGCAGGCCCGAAGCCGCAGCCCCGCAGCCACGACAACATCGGCTTCCGTTTTATGTCACGTGATTCAAAGCGAGCGTTGTGATTGGTCGTGGCGTCGCTAGCGGCGTTCCGATTGGTGGTGCGTCCTTTTCTTTTCGTCTGGCTCGTCTGCCTCTCGGTGGGATTTCCCCATTCAAGCCTGGGAGCGTTCCTCTTGCGAGAAAAAATATGCTTCCCTTCAAATTAAAGAGGTTCTACTCGACGTGGTGGCGGATACGGTGGATATGCGTGCGCCTTTCTAGCGGCGGTGTCATTTCGGGATCAAACGTGGGTGTAACGGCCGCGGATCGCCTTCGAGACATCGGTAAAGGTGAGGCGCTTTTCGAACTGCTCGGGTCGTGGGGTACCCCCGCTCCGTCCGATGGCTCCGCGAAAAAATAGTGTTAGGCCTAACCGTCGGGGTGCCCCTGATTCTGACGCCTCTTCGAAAGGGGGCGGCGTGCGTGTGTGTGTCTTCGTCGCGATCAAGCAGCGTGGCGTCGCTCGGTTTCACTTTGATCGGTTGATGGTTTTCTCCTCGTAGTGCTGTTGAGTTGTCCGGCATCGGAGACTTCCGGACAGTGTCCATTCACCTCGGGCAGTGCCTGTCCGACTCGACCTCGTTTTTCGACTCTTGCCGTCGGCGACAGAAGCGTCAGCTGAAGAAGTGGTTTAACAGATGTACGCTTACTTCTCACTCAGTACGTTAGCAGCATGTGCACGAAGAGTGAGCTAGCGTGGATCGGCGTGCAACGTCGCGATCCTCCAACCAATGAATCCTCTGTTCGAATCGTTCGGTGAATAACTTTCCACAGCTACAGTTGGTTCTCGTTCTCGGCACACCTTCGACGGTAAAACAGACAACAAAAAGAAAAATGGACGAGGCGATAAGGTATGTAACCAAAGGAGGCTGTAGCGGCTCAGCGATGGCTTTCACTTCGAACACACGGCCGTTATCAGGGACTTTTTTTTTTTTCTTTCTTAGAGATGAAGAGAAAAAAAAAACGAGGGTCAGTTGTTGGCATGACGCGGCAAAATGCGTTGGCGTGTGCGTCCGGGACGGCGCTTGCACAAGAAAGAAGCGAACGAGAAAAATTAGGTGACTAAGTTCGATTTTCGAGTTTGAAATAATTCTGATCCGAGTACACCCAAAGAGAGAGATGCCACTCGGGCGGAAGAGAAGCGAAGAAGAAAAAAGGAAAACTAGTTTTTTTCGTTTGCCAAGATCGAGGGGATTTCCAAGCGAACAGCATGCCGCCGTCGCCTCTGCCAGCCCCCTGATCCTATGCGGCGCCTTCGCGTGGACGCTTCTTACCCGTGTCAGCCTTGAACTTTGCGTGCTTGAACGATACCGTACCCTACCCTGCTTGCATCCTACGAGGCGAGCGCAGAATGCACGCACAAAAATAAGACACAAGAAAAACAGCAATGCATTGCTCTCAAAGTTCTGTGCTTCCCAAACTTCAGCAATCTGTTTTGATCCCCGAGGCTCGCTGACGTAAAACTCCGGATCGGCACACGCAGCGCCGGGTTGACAAACAGCGTAGGACTGATGTAATCTCTATTTGTGGTGGTGGTGGCCCGTTTGGCAAGGATCTGGGCGTATAAATATGCCGACTTTTGAACTGTCCCCTTCTGTGAACTGCGCGGATTGAGTTGGAGAGGTTTGGCCGAGAGATCGGACCAAGATTGGTTTAGTTTCTGTGCTGGCCTGGAGGTGTTCTAGCAGAAGGCGAACTAAAGAAATCTGTGGGGCTGTGTCGACTGTCAAAGTGTTGCACGCCGTTCTCCTTGTTTGGGGTCATTGGGTTGGACTTCTTTTGTTCGCTATTTTAAGAGGTCGGTCTTGCTTTACTGCGTAAAATTGCAGCTTGCAGTGAAAACAAAAGCTGTGCAGGAAGGAACAATGCCCTCATGCTGCTCCAGTTCTGTTGCTATTATACAATAAAATCAAGTCCTTAGCCAAAGATGGAGACAATGCAAATTCAGGAGAGAAATTGGCACTTTTGGCTATCAGAAGTATCGGCTTAGTGGTATCCGCATATTTGTGATGTCATGTTTAAATTTGATGTACGATGTCAACCTGGCTGAGGTAAATGTTAAAAATCGCCTTGCCGATGCCTTTGTAAAACTGCGTGCAGTGGGTGTAGGTGTGGATTATGCGCAGGACGTGATTGCACTTGTCTGGTGTTCGAAAAGGAGCACGCAGCATAATTTGCCACGTGCGTGACCTGAAGCGTCGCTTGTGGTTGGCTTTCCACGTTGGCCAAACGTATTCCTGTGACGCCTTTAGTAGTAGTAATCCTGTTTTCACACAGGAAATGAGAGCAATGTCAGAGTTGTCGACTTTCACGGTGACAGTTTAAGTAACAGTGACTGCAAGCTTCCACCATGCTTTTGACACACTATTCGAACTTGCCGTTCCCAGCTGATCGCTCTGGTCATCACACTGCGGCTATGCGCCAGCAAGAAAGTGAAGCCACCGAAACAATCTTATCGCCAGTACTGCCAGCCCTAGCTCTCCTGCTGGGGCATTCCTAGTAGGCATTGGAGGTGTTCCGGCTAAGACAAGGAGTCCATCCTCCTATCAGTGGAAGGTTCTGCGGAGCAACTGCGGTCTTGAATGTGATTCTCGTGTTAAAACTTCGACATGCAGGGATTACAAAGGCTAAATTGCAGTTACGCACCATATCACAGAGTGACCCCAGAAATGATGAGACTGGAAAATAGTCCAGTT
>JAZHYW010033187.1:0-19158 GCA_037355805.1 Ixodes ricinus | reverse complement strand
ATAGCGTAAACATGGCAAAATATTGAAAGAAAAAAAATTTGAGCTTCAGCTTTCAGCCGAGGTTGGGAATTTTAATTGTCTATGACGTTACTTTTCTTTATTTTTTGCCAGTTTCTTTACGTCCCTCTTCCAGTACTGTCACATATTTATGTCTTTGTATTATTTTCAAGTTTATTTCCTGTTTGTTTTACTTTGCATATTAATTGCATAAGCGTTTTTGGACGCTGACCTCGCACCTGTGAGTATTGTCACCAATGATTCGGGAGTCCCGATTCGGTTCTTATGCATTTCTGACTCATTATAATTTCAACTCAAGGTAAGTAATTTACAATACCATGATGTTTGTATGAGACTGCAGTGGTATTAGCCCTTGTAGACTTCAATTTTATATTAACACTTGTAAAATATTCATATAAAACTAATTGTCACATTTTTATTTGCCTGGCTAACAAAAGACTGTCAACCAAATTATTTTTAGCAATCTGGCGTCTTCCAGGGTTTGAACTAATTTATTATTATTTATTGAAAATATAAGAACGTAGTTCTTCATTGCCCCAAACTGTCAAGTTTTATCATGAATGTAACAAAATGCATGAAAGGAAAATATACAACACGCGGATTTATGCAGCGATGCCTAAGCCTCCTGAACACTGGGGCAAGGAATGAACAAATACGTTTCATTCTATGCAACTCGTTTAGTTATATGGCCCAAGTCGGGTCGCTCTCAGAAATAAGTAATTGTAAAGTAATTGCATTACTTTTTAAAAGTAATTTGTAATTGTAATAATTACTTTTCACATAGTAGTAATTGTAATTGTAGTTAAACTACTTTTGAAGCAAAGTAATTGTAATTGTAATTAAATTACATTTTGAAAGTAATTTACCCATGTATGTGCGAGGTACAAGCAACGACAAGTGCCTCCTCCCCCGCCCTCCTCCCCTCGCTCCTGTCGTCTGCAAGCGCGCGGTCCGCCGTGTTCTTCCTGACTCGCCCACCATGCATGGCAGTGTACGAAATCTTACGACTGATTCCGGCGGGTCATGTCACGTGACAGTTCGGATAGCACAACGCTGGACGCGGGTGGGTTTTCGAACACCGAGGTACCAAACCGTTACTCGAGGGTGATCGGTCGAGTCGAATGCGCCATGTTCTTCCTAACCGGAAACGGAACGCGGGCGCGTGGTTCAATGGGAGAGCTCGTCGGCACATCAATCCGTTTCGCGACTTATAGCAAAGCGTTAATCGAGGGACTTTAGCATGGGCGTACCAACCGGGGAGAGGGGTGGGGGGGCAGGGGGCCGCTCGCCCCCCCCCCCCGGTTTTCAGAGTGGGGGGGGAGGGGCAAGGCATGTGTCTTGCCCCCCCCCCCCCGGAAGCAACCGCCACTGGGCAGGGCAAACGCTGGCGGGCGGCGCCCAAAAGATACCAAGGGCACCACCCCCGACCCCGGGGAGGGGGGGGGGTTGCCCCCCCCCCTTACACACACTCAAAAACAAGTTCGTACGCCACTGGACTTTAGGGTATCCGACAGAGACGCTCCGCCGCCGCTTCTCACCCTGTCAGTGTCCGTGGTTTGTTGTATATTCCGCGAACAATAACCTTCGACGCGTTCGACGAAAACCCGCAAGCCACGAGTGTCGCGAGTGCATCGAGCTTTGCGCTATGCATACCAGTTGTTGCGTCCATTGTATGGCACTTGATTACCAATACACGAATAACAACTATATGATTGAGCCCGCCTCGTCAACTCGTCCGCTAACCGCGGTCGTTTCCCGAGGTGTATGTCAAGCGAAGCGTTGCGGAGCTGACGTAGGACGGCGCTCCGACTCGTCCCATTCAGCCCACCGCCTCTGCCGTGTATCCACGCTTGAATGAAATGAGTAGACATTTTTCAGCCGCGTCTCAAGTTCGTGGTTAGCGAGGGATCAATAAAACGCCATTTTTATTCTCGCTAGTCACTCTATATGGTGTTCGCGCATGCGGTATGGAATAAGCACATAGGAATTTTTCTTAGTCGAGGCGTTTCTAACGAAGAATGTGGACTGGATTGCATGCAAAGCGCCACGGTTGAGTGTAACGAAAATCCGTTACATGCAACCCAAAGCAACATAAGGCACGCAGCCCACGAGATGCATAAGCATGCAAAGCCCATGTTGTATACGAAACGGCGTGCCAAGAAACGACGACCACGCAGACAAAGAGAAGAAACGACTATATTACTCCGTTTCACCGTGCACGATAGTCCGCAGCGGACGTCACGAGCCATTCCAGCCAATCCAAACGCACGACCGTATCACGTGACCACGCGCGCTACGCGTCCCGAAGGCCGCCTGACGCCCTTCGATGAGTCGGTGTCGAAAATGCTGCGTAGAATCAGGATCGTGCGGTATCCATTGGCGTAGAAACGGCAACGAATTCAAATCATGCTGTTTACCATTCGCTGGATGTCCGCAGGCTCTCTAAATTATTGGCGTTGTGCCAAACTGTCCTCGCTTTTTTTTTTTTTATTTGTTGGAACAGTTTTGTTGATACATCGAGAGGTATCTATCGCTTATCTCTCTATTCGGCTAGTTTCCCAACTCGCGTAACACGAAAAACACCTGCGCAGACGACGATTTTCGGAAGCGAAACTGCAAAACAAACCATGTTTCAAGAATCGTCTGCATGGGGCGCCGTCGTCGTATTACGGGCGTCGTCTGCTCCCCCAGTATCGTCTGCTTCAGCGGTTGGCCGCCGCGATCAGCTATGCGTGCATGCGCTTGTACGCTTCAGCGAGGGCACACGCCAGGCACTTCCCGTACCAGCGCGTAACCAGCGTAACGCTTGACTCGTGACGTCGCGGTCAGCCCAAGGACACGGGGAATACCCTCTCGTGCCCGTACTCGACGCCGTGAGCTGTATGCCGAGTTCGACGCTTCCCGCCAACACACTTCCTTTTAGAGAGCCTGGATTTGAGAGAGGAACCAAGCCGAGCCATGCTCAGATTGGTCGCAAATGCGCATGCGTCGTCGAGTCGTTGCGTGGCGAGTTGCAAATGCAGCCCGTCGAGCAGTTCGAAACGCTCTGAAATCGAGGCACGCTCGCTTCCTTCCAGGATGCTCTCCGTCTCTCCTCCGTGTATGACACGAACGCCCGTGTTTGCGTCTGACGTCTTGGGCGTATACACTGTCACAGATGACTAACATATATGACTAACATGTCGTACAGTCTCCTAGAGCAGGAAAGGCAGTTTTAGACGACTGGGTAGGATTCGCTTTGGCCAGGCTCATATTTTTTTTTTCATTAAAAACCGAGCGAGCTGGTAAGGTTGGTATGCTCACGAAAGAATAAACACACAAGACGGGGAGCACAGAACACTATATCTTTCATGAAAGATGTCGTGTTTTGCGCGTGTCCCTAGCCGAAATGCGCTTAGCACCACCGCACAAACTGCCTCAGCAAATCGGTCTTTCATACTCGTAAAAAACAAGAATTTCTTTTTTTTTTTTTTTTTATGGGGGGTATTTATTTGGAGTTTATTAAATGTATTATGAAGTTTTTCGTGCCAGCATAGCTTTTTTAAACCAGGGGCTCAAAATTCGCCGAACACAAAGCGGGAGCCCAAGAACCTGTTTGCGCCTCTGTAGGGTTTGCAGTATTTTGACACTCATCCAGCACTATTGTAACTATGTTGTTCACGCTGTATATTCCTCCTGAAGTATTTCCACGTGATACGATACTCGCTTTCCTAGTCACCTCTTCAGCAAATATTTGTTTCTTCAATTTCGAATTGAGGAATTTAATTGAAAAAATATATTTTACAACCCCCGAAAACACTACTCGTTACCCCTTCAGTATTTATTCAATTTATTCAAGTTCCCTTAAAGGCCCTCGTTGAGGGCATTACAATTCCGAAAAGTACAGAGTGTCACAAAAGAAAATTTACACGGTCTTTTTTACCGCAAAAATAAACTAGGCCGACGGAGTTTTCGAAAACATGGGGCTCTACGGCACCAGAAACCGAAAACGGGCAAAAATGGGCTCCCTTTTCCCATTGAAATTTTCAGAAAATCACTTATAACTTTTGATTAAGTTATCGGATCGGGCTGAAACTTTGGCATCTGGTTCTGACCTCTTGCGCTACACTTTGGGTGGAGAATGAGCGTTCCGCGATGCCTAGTTTATTTTTGCGGTGAAAAAAACCCTGTACATTTTTTTTTGTGACACCCTGTATTGTCCTATGACGTGAGGCACACGAAGAAAAAAATGGCATCCCAACGTCACTTATTACGAACGTACTATTTCTATGACGTCACGGAAAAGGATGAGCTTCCGCCAGCACCTTTTCTTCGAGAGCTCGCCGGTAACGTACGGGCTTCGAGCACGGGGATTTCTGTTAAAGCAAGAAGACAAATGAAAAGCACACTCGGACTATTACCATGGCTTTCCCGGATGATTGTGGCAAAGCGCGAGTTCCCACAAAAGATCCGATGATAAACATTCAGTGAACGGTGGATTTTGCAACTCTACTCCTTTGGCAAACGCTCGGCGAGAAATCATGCTCTGCTTGTCTAATGATACCAGGCGACACACGTCCCAGATGACTTGAGGCGCTTTTATTGGCTCATTTCCACCGAGTTTGCACAACTCCGCCATAGACATAGCGAACAGCGGTAGGCTGTTCGGATTCTGCAAGCAAGTGAATAAAGGTAAAAGCTGCTAATGTGACTCACCATAATTTATCACTTTTAAAATTCCAAGTGAAAGAGAGTGTGATAGAGAGGGGAATGATACTTGTGCGACTGGCGTCAAATCAGATTGCTTATTATACGGCTTTATCACGAATTAAAATTAAAACGGGTGTACTGGTAATGAACGACGTTGACAGTTCGATGTATGAGACATCCTTTGCTAGAAAATGTGCTTCTTTTTTTTGTCCAAAACACGAAAAGCGGGATTCAAAATGGCGCGCTCTCGATGCTATTCGTCTGCTCTACTTCTCTGCAATTTCAATTTCGGACGTTCAATTTTTTTTTTTTTTCGTTTGGTTTTTTGGGGTTTTGCCGGCGCCAGGCTATTTCGGAGATTAGGTACACCGAGTGTTTTACGAAATGCGGGAAATACCAACGATCGTTCTAATTTTAGGACATCGAACGACCACCAGCCGTCCAGCAGTCTGCTACGCGCGTAGCTGCGCGCGGCAAACGTCATCGACCAATCACGGGTCAACGCGCTGCAGCGCGTTCGAAAGCGTTGGGACGTACTGCCGCATTCAAAGCCAGGAGAAACTCTCCTAACTAAGTATATGCTTCGAAGACGAAAACACATCGGAGAAGGTGGAAATACTTCCTCCATGCACAGTTCGAATAAACAAAAGTACTCCTTTTTTATGATTATTATTGTTTAACGAGAACTTTACCGCCGCCACACGCCCACAGCCGGCGAGCAAGCGAAGCAGTTCCGAGGTCACATAAAAAAAATAAGAATAAAAAAAAAGCGAACGAAAGCGGGACAAACGAAAATAAAAACCAAACATAAAGCAGGCCAGAAGCCGCAGCCCCGCAGCCACGACAACATCGGCTTCCGTTTTATGTCACGTGATTCAAAGCGAGCGTTGTGATTGGTCGTGGCGTCGCTAGCGGCGTTCCGATTGGTGGTGCGTCCTTTTCTTTTCGTCTGGCTCGTCTGCCTCTCGGTGGGATTTCCCCATTCAAGCCTGGGAGCGTTCCTCTTTGCGAGAAAAAATATGCTTCCCTTCAAATTAAAAGGTTCTACTCGACGTGGTGGCGGATACGGTGGATATGCGTGCGCCTTTCTAGCGGCGGTGTCATTTCGGGATCAAACGTGGGTGTAACGGCCGCGGATCGCCTTCGAGACATCGGTAAAGGTGAGGCGCTTTTCGAACCGCTCGGGTCGTGGGTACCCCCGCTCCGTCCGATGGCTCCGCGAAAAAATAGTGTTAGGCCTAACCGTCGGGGTGCCCCCGATTCCTGACGCCCTTCGAAAGGGGTGGGCGTGCGTGTGTGTGTCTTCTGTCGCGATCAAGCAGCGTGGCGTCGCTCGGTTTCACTTTGATCGGTTGATGGTTTTCTCCGCGCAGTGCTGTTAGTTGTCCGGCATCGGAGACTTCCGGACAGTGTCCATTCACCTCGGGCAGTGCCTGTCCGACTCGACCTCGTTTTTCGACTTTTGCCGTCGGCGACAGAAGCGTCAGCTGAAGAAGTGGTTTAACAGATGTACGCTTACTTCTCACTCCGAGTACGTTAACTGTACTTGAAAGTGAGCTAGCGTGGATCGGCGTGCAACGTCGCGATCCTCCAACCAATGAATCCTCTGTTCGAATCGTTCGGTGAATAACTTTCCACAGCTACAGTTGGTTCTCGTTCTCGGCACACCTTCGACGGTAAAACAGACAACAAAAAGAAAAATGGACGAGGCGATAAGGTATGTAACCAAAGGAGGTTGTAGCGGCTCAGCGATGGCTTTCTACTTCGAACACACGGCCGTTATCAGGGACTTTTTTTTTTTTTTATTTCTTAGAGATGAAGAGAAAAAAAAACACGAGGGTCAGTTGTTGGCATGACGCGGCAAAATGCGTTGGCGTGTGCGTCCGGGACGGCGCTTGCACAAGAAAGAAGCGAACGAGAAAAATTAGGTGACTAAGTTCGACTTCCTTCGAGTTTGGGGAAATACCCTGATCCGAGTACACCCAAAGAGAGAGATGCCACTCGGGCGGAAGAGAAGCAGAAGAAGAAAAAAGGAAAACTAGTTTTTTTCGTTTGCCAAGATCGAGGGGATTTCCAGCGAACAGCATGCCGCCGTCGCCTCTGCCAGCCCCCTGATCCTATGCGGCGCCTTCGCGTGGACGCTTCTTACCCGTGTCAGCCTTGAACTTTGCGTGCTTGAACGATACCGCACCCCCTACCCTGCTTGCATCCTACGAGAGGCGAGCGCAGAATGCACGCACAAAAATAAGACACAAGAAAAACAGCAATGCATTGCTCTCAAAAGTTCTGTGCTTCCCAAACTTCAGCAATCTGTTTTGATCCCCCGAGGCTCGCTGACGTAAAACTCCGGATCGGCACACGCAGCGGCCGGGTTGACAAACAGCGTAGGACTGATGTAATCTCTATTTGTGGTGGTGGTGGCCCGTTTGGCAAGGATCTGGGCGTATAAATATGCCGACTTTTGAACTGTCCCCTTCTGTGAACTGCGCGGATTGAGTTGGAGAGGTTTGGCCGAGAGATCGGACCAAGATTGGTTTAGTTTCTGTGCTGGCCTGGAGGCGTTCCTAGCAGAAGGCGAACTAAAAGAAATCTGTGGGCTGTGTCGACTGTACAGAAGTGTTGCACGCCGTTCTCCTTGTTTGGGGTCATTGCGGCTTGGACTTCTTTGTTCGCTATTTTAAGAGGTCGGTCTTGCTTTGACTGCGTAAAATTGCAGCTTGCAGTGAAAACAAAAAGCTGTGCAGGAAGGAACAATGCCCTCATGCTGCTCAGTTCTGTTGCTATTATACAATAAAATTAAGTCCTTAACTAAAGATGTTCAGGAGACAATGCCAACTTTTCAGGAGTAGAGAATTGCATGCTGAACTATGTTGCTATCAAAAGTCTCGGCTCAGTGGTATCCGCATATTTGTGATGGCATGTTTAAATTTGGTGTACAATGTCAACCTGGCTGAGTTAGATGTTAAAAATCGCCTTTGCCATGCCTTTGTAAAACTGCGTGCAGTGGGTGTAGGTGTGGATTATGCGCAGGACGTGATTGCACTTGTCTGGTGCTCCGAAAAGGGAGCACGCAGCATAATTTGCCACGTGCGTGACCTGAAGCGTCGCTGTGGTTGGCTTTCCCCGTTTGGCCAAACGATTCCTGTGACGCCTTAGTAGTAGTAATCCTGTTTTCACACAAGGAAATGAGAGCAATGTCAGATTGTCGACTTTCACGGTGACAGTTTAAGAATATGACTACAAGCTTCCACCATGCTTTTTACACACTATTCGAACTTGCCGTTCCCAGCTGATCATTCTGGTCATGACACTGCGGCTATGCGCCGTAAGAAAGTGCCACCGAAACATCTTATCGCCAGTACTGCCAGCCCTTGCTTTCCTGCTGGACATTCCCATAGGTGTTTGAGGTGTCTGGTAAGACAAGGAGGTGCCATCCCTCCTATCAGTGGTTCTGCGGAGCAACCGCGGTCTTGAATGTGATTCTCGTGTTAAAACTTCGACATGCAGGGATTACAAAGGCTAAATTGCAGTTAGGCACCATATCGCAGAGTGACCCCAGAAATGATGAGACTGGAAAATAGTCCAGTTTGGCTTTCTACACTGAACTCGGCAGAAATGGTGTTCCTGTTTGGCTTGCACCCCCACCTGGTTCCTCAAGAGTGACTTGTGTCTGTTGTGTGTATGTTTCTAGAGTGGGAAAATAGCCATCCCTAATGGCCGTCTGGCGTTCCAGCTGTAGAGAGCATGCAGTATGACTGCAAGCTTGCGCCGTGTGATGCTCATCCCGATTCAAAGGGGTGGGGATTAAGGGAGACTTAAAGGGAAGCTCAAGGGGGTTTGAGTTTGATTAAAAACACTCGATTTGTATTAATCTGACTCCAAGCACCACGAATATCGCAAAAAAGTAGTCTATTTCAGGCCTGCATCACCCAGAAAGATGCCTTTGAAGTTGCATTACAACCACGCTGCTCCGCAGCAGCGGGAGAGGGCAGTAAAAGGGGAAAGGAAAACATGTCACGAAAAGCTCCTTGCGCGTTCTCCTCGACTCGTAGAGCCACCTTCGTACGTCGTCGATCCTGAGCTAGTTGGCGATTCATGCTTCCGAAAGATGCCAATGGAACGTAGGAAGATACACGGAGAGAGAGAGAGAGGAGGATAAACACGCTGGACTAGCAACCATTTACTGAAGTTCATCTTCCACACCGATTAGTTTCATATCTGGAACGAATGGATGTGGAAGAAGAAGAGGTTTATCATCAGCAAATGGTTGCCAGTCCAGCTGTTCCGAGCATCTTTCTACAGAATATGCAGGCCTCTCAGCGAAGCCAAGGAGCCTTTAAGAAAAACAGTTTTGAGAATGCCTCACGGTCTCCCAACGAGCAAAAGAAAAAGAAAGCTCTGATGTCAATCTTAAATGTAATGGCTTTAAAAACTGTTTAAAAAAAAAAAGAAGAAAGTTAATTTACAAATTGCCGTGTATTCTTCCTAGCTTTCCCAACCTCCTCCCTCGCAGTCTTGAAATAGGCGAGTCTCAAAAACTTCCAGAAATGGTCCTCAGAGCCAGCGCGAGCTTACAACTATCAGTGAACAGGTCTTTCGCCATCCGAGACTGACTCATCGTCCCTTGTTGCTGGAACTAGATGAAGCATCTCTGCGTCGTGGCAATTTCCTGTTGGCAGCGATGAGGAATGATTTGTTTTGAGGAACATCTCCAAAAGCTCAGCCAGAAAGGAGCAAAGGAATGTTTTGTCTACGCTAATCAAGTCGGTGACATAACAACTTGCCGGAGGTCGGCACAGTCAACAGCCGGCCACCTCTGGCGCATTTCTTGGCAGACGTCATCATTTTCGCGAGGCGTTGTGCGAGTGCAATTAGCATCTTCCCGAGGCGATAGGGACGGGGTTTCCCCCGACATCGAGGCTTCGGCAACAAAGGGTCACGCATTACACGGGCACCATTGTGTTTTGAAGTCTTTGTTCCCGTCGCTTGCGGCGTTTCGTCCGGAAGGGCTTGTTTTGGTGGAAGAGACTTGGAATTCTGATCAGTGTAGCGACCTCGACAGCTTGGCTTTCATCCACCGGAAAGAAGACTTATTTTGAGGAATGAGCGTTGTATGTAGTTCTTGTAGTCCCAGCTTAAAGGAGCTGTGCAACGATTTTAGCGTTGAAAGAATTTGCATCTTCTACTTTTGACATCGTTTATCTTGTCACAAAGGGCAGAAGACACATCTCCTTCCTTCGAAATGTTGCGATTCCGCCTCATAATCGCGAGGCAAAGATTGGAATATTTCCTGACCTGCAGCTGCAGAGAACCATGCAGCGCCATGACAATGGCTCATGCAGCGCAGACGCAAGTTGCGCAACTACCGGCTCAATAAAAAGTATTTTTTCTATAAATCTTGTCGTTCCAACATAAATTTAAATGTGTCAAAAACCTGGTACCATCGGCAAAACTTTTATTATATGGCGTTTTAGTGGCACCATCTATCCGAGGCCCACAAAACCACCAGCTCTATCTGCTACCGCGAACAGCCACCAGAAGCTGGACGGGGATGGCAGGACCTGACGAGCACATTGGCACTTTCCTCCTTTCGCCATGTTGATCGCGCTGCGCAAGCATGGGGTCACGTGGTCGCGAGCAGATGAGTTCTCGCTGCTTACTGATGGCTCTAGAGAGAGAGAGCTTCACCGGCCGCCATTCACGTCACAGCGCACGTGACTCGGAAGATGGTGAAGGAGTTGAGAGGTGCCGAAAACCTCAATCTTTGTCCATTTTTAGAATAAAAACTAGGACATGCAGGCAAGAGCGGTTTTTTGTTCTTTACTTCAGAAAGGTCGAGACACCAACTCCCAAATTATTTAAGCAAAGCACTGAAATTGTTGTACAGCTCCTTTAAGCAAAGCGAGGCGTGACCAGTTCAGCATCTCATTGTTACGCAGCCGATGAGATTACGGCATTAGCCAACAGTGCGAACTTGAGTCGCACCCTGCGTCTCTTAGGCAATCAGTTACCATACCTTTCTGCATATTTTTGTTCTTCACATTTTTTTAAGAAACCTAAAAAGTTTTGAAGCTCATTTTTAATCGACATGGTTTCTCGGCTTTGGCAGGATGGAGTTGCATTAACTCCAGGAACGGATCTAAAGAACGCATCTTCACTTCTGCGCCCTAAATGGACGTGACGCAGTGTAGTGTTTTTTGTGAGGTACTCGTCCATTTTCCAACGGAGGTAACGAAAAGAAAAAAAGGGCCGGAAAATACTGCACCACGCACAGTTTTTCTTGTGAGCTACTGCAAATGGCGTGACCTTACGCGAGCAAGATGGGGCAGGTATGTTTACGAGTAAAGCTCCACGTTTTTGTGGGTCATTTTGCTCGAACATTGAGGGGGAGGGAGGTCCGGTTTTCGGCGTCTATTTTTAATGTCTGGAGGAAAAATGGGCGTTTATCGGGGCTCGTATGGAAGAAACCAGGACACGACTGTGGGACTCGGGGCCTCCAAGAATTGTGCTCCCGAACCAAATACTTTGAAAACTATGCAAGATGCAATGCAAGTGCAGGTTACACTGCAGCTTCAAGCTTCGGTGCAAGCTGCATTTTGGAGTTGACACAAAACAGGACTGTCGATAAAGATTTCTTTCCGTGAAGCGCAAGCTTTCCCACAGCCTCGTCTCTATATGGGCAGCTCCGATTCGGGGTTTTCTTGGTTTTCCCTGATTTCGGCGACACCTGCTCAATTTCGATGAAACCTGCTTTTGGTGTTAATCGGTCTACGCCGATAACACTAGACTGGTTATGGGTGCTTGCCGTTTTGTTTGGAATTCTTCACGTTCCACCTTGGTGCGTAAGGTGATTGGGATGTCGTGCGACTGGGTCCTTCAATCTAGTTCACATTTTGCCGTCGTACGCTTCTGCACTGAGCTTGCGACCTTTCCTTATGTGATACATCAAAGCCTGTCGAGTTCCAATTGCGTGCATCTCAGCGACGTACGTGCCTGGACACGAGGCAGCACATTTTCCGATAGTGCAGGGACTAGGCTGCTTACTGCCTACCCGACTGCGGCGAAAAAATATGCGTTGCTTTGTAAACGGTCAGGCATACTGTTGGCAGTGTAGATCAAATGTTTATTCATTCAAATACTAATGTATGCGAAAACAGATGGCTGTGAATCTTATGCCTTTTTCCCCCGCCAAGATTCTTGAGTCTGGGAATTTTGGCAGTACTAATCGATTTTGCTCAAGGCTCTTTTTTTATTTTTTTGAGGTCTTGATATTTTTACATGTGATGGGCTTTTAGGCACTAAGCACATATCAGTGCTTTGGAAACCTTCTTTTGCCTTGGCAATTTGCCTCCTGTTGTTGGAAGGCATATCTTTGCACCTGCACTCCCGACTTGATACTTGTATTGCTAACTTTTCTCAAGCTGCGCATTGCTTTGAAGCTTATGCCTTGCAGCTATTGCTCAGTGACTTGTAAACTGGCGATCAGAAACCAATCTTGTGAGCCTGGAGGCCATTTATTTCGAAAGCAAAGCATTCAAGAGGGATTCCCAAATTGGAGAAAGAAGAGTTTCCACAGCTCTGCAAGACGTGCAAAACTGGTTTGATTGAGTGGCCATGTCTCCTTTGTCTCGTCGTTCTCTTTAACCGGTGGGTTTTTCGGTATTTGCTCACTATGTTTCACACTATACTGATGTTAAGATTATTTTAGGTGCTTCTTTTCTCTTCCTTCCTGTATATAAACAAAATGTTATACTGTGTCTATTTATTTCCTAAAAGTCTTTGGGATTATGTTAAAGGGTAGATTGTGAGCTAATTTTTTTATGACGATAACTCAGTCTATTTACCTTAAGCACCCTTCAAACTAAAGATTACAATTACGCATGAGCATATTACTTTTTTTTCTGTAAAAAAGGCTACCAAACATTGCATGCAGCTATGTTTGTCGTAAGATGCGATGTCATATGACCATAAAATTCTTGGTTAAAAGTTGCGTGTGACACTGCCAGCATCTGACTGTCTACCTACGAGCTTGTCCCCCTTTTGATTGTGCTCCTCGCGGATGCCGAGTAGCACATTGTTGCTAGATGCACAGTAGTAAGAGAGCAGCACAGCGTAACTATTGGGGCCTACTCGTAACATCCTCCCAGATGTGTCATTTTTTACAGCGCGTTTCATTTCCAGATGGTCCCAAAGCTTCCGTTTACTTGCGCATTAAGTCTGGTTCACACGCTTGAGTTTGGTTTCAACCGAAGGCATAACAAACGGTTCCTATTAGGACTCTTGCGATTGCTTACGACTGTCTCTGCCGCAGCGCAGCCAGTCGTAAGCTGCCACAAGAGCCTAAAAACCGGTTACGCACGCTCGGTTACGATTGAACAGAAGTGTGGGAACCAGCCCTAGAGGCCACGTTCACGCACTTGCAACCAGAAAGTACCGGCTGAGACAAGAACAGTTTTTAAGCCTCTCGCGATGGGTTTGGACCTGCTTGCAGCAGCGCATCCGGTCCTAAGCGTCGCAAGAGGCTTAAAGCCGGTCTCGTCTCAGCCGGTCCTGCTCGGTCACAAGCGTGGGAACGGGCCTTTAGGGTGTGTACTAGAAAGCAAACATTATCCCTCCGTAAATCCCGCAGATCTTAAAGGACACATGCAAAGAAAAAAAAAACATTTTTTTAGAATCAACCTAGATGGAAAAAGTATGTTATAAAACAAATTTACAAAGAAGAAAGACAATTTTTAGAGCTATATTTACGGCGCAAAACAAATTTGTAGTTGGCGCCCGCGGAGCCGCCGCTGGTCACGTGGTAGACCTGTGCGTCGCCGCCGCCGCACGCTGAGCGTTTTGCGCCGCCGCTTCAACGCCGTTTCTCCACGTCCGCCGCCGCCGCCGCACAGTTCGTCTGCTTCGGGGCGCCGCCGCCGTCATCTGACTGGCGCACAGGTCTATCACGTCTGCTTGCGCTTTTTCAAAGGCTTCATTTGGGCTCTAAAAGTTACTTATTAATCTTTGTTTTTTTGTTGCACTTCAAACGAAGATGAATAAATAGCTTTTCGAGACCATAGGAAGCTTCCGAAAAAGCGCAAAGCAGCGCGTGACAAATAGGGGCCAGTCACGTGATAAATATGGGCCACTCTTCCGCGGCGCCCGTGGCCGCCAACTACAAATTCGTATAGCGCCGTAAATATAGCTCTAAAAAAAATTATTTTTCGTTGTAAATTCGTTTTATGACTTCCTTTTCCCAACCCGGCTGTTTAAAAAAAAGATTTTTTTCTTTACATGTGTCCTTTAAGTGCCCGCTGCATACGTACACATGCGGCCCGACCCAGGAGGTTCAGTCGCGTCCATCAACAACTGACCGTGGTCTCTCCTCTCTCGCAGCGGGCAACTTCGGGATGAGTCGAAGGGGGCCCGGGGTGCCGCGGAAGGCCGGCGAGAGCCGCCCCGAACAGGGGGCCTCGTCGCCGCCCCCGACACCGACCTCTTCGTCGTCGACCCGGTTCGAGGGCACGGACCGCAAGTCGCTCACGGACTCCGTCGAAGACCCCGGCTACATCTCTATGAGCGGCTCCATCGGTGAGTCTGGGTCTGCGGAACGGTCCGCCCTCGCCAGAGAAGAGATGGCGCACGCCGGTGCGGAATCGAAAGTGTGGTGCCTGAAACGCGTCTTTGACGTCGTCGGGCAGAAATGGAGAGACCATGTTTTTGGACGCATTCGTGTATTGTAGGAAAACCTAAGGGGGCAAGGAAACTGAGGATGGACGGATGGACCTTTCCTTGGCTGCAAATGTGCCTTTAAGGTCGCAGCGCTAGTACCTCGTACGAGAGACAGTCTTCAGACGCGCTTTTCTTCTTCGTGAGAACAGTCCTGTCAGATTGTTTATACGAAAGCTATGGAGGTAGGAAGCTTCTGGAGGCGACGCGAGGCCATTGGAGGCGAAGCCATAAGTGCGGAGGCCCCGAGGTCGACCAGACAAAGTCTGCTCTCTTTTCGTCCAATAGCGGCTCTCGGTTCCGGTTGTCCTCAGGGGTGTGTCCGCAGACACTCCTGTCGTAGTGCGTGCAGCAAACGCCTCGTCTTTCGTACGACAAGCGAGCGGCGTGACTGTGGCTTCAATTGTGACGACGCATTCAGGTGTGTCCGCAGACGACGGGGGCAACCCTCGCAATTTTTGGGGAATACCGGAGACGCAAGAATGTTTAGGAATTTGCGAATAATTGGTACCGCACTGCGTGCCCGGGCCGACTCTGCCGTTCCTAAGGACTGAACGCGATTTTTTGGCGTGAAGGGTACGAATGCAAGCGTGGCCCGCCGAGTGCACGTGCGTGTGTTTGTGGATGTGTGATGCGAGTCAGTGTGCACGTGCTTATGGCTGCGGCTTCGCTCGCGCTTTCGCAGAAACATGGTACGATTCCATCGCTAAAGAGGAGCTAATGATTACCAACGTGCGACGTGCGCGACCAAAAACGTTGCTGCGGTCGGCTTTCTAAGATTGGCGAAATTGTCGCTGCGACGGCTTAAAAAAGATTAATTTTGCTTTTTTTATAAAAATAACTAATGTCTGACTGTCCGTGTTGACTGTGTTGGTTTAAAGGCCCGTTCACACATTTGCGTTCAGAGCGACCACTATGCTTACGAACGAATGCAACCGCTGCGACTTCAACGACAACTGTACGCGACGTGTACACACACATAGAACCGCAAGCAACCAAACGAATCAACAGCCAATGAGAAACGAGCTTCAGTTCTTGCTTTTAGCCAATAGTAAGCAACCCAGCTACGCTTACAAACATGGTGGACGGTTTGTTTCCTGCCCTACGCGAGGTCCACCGTCCTCACCGGAGCAGCCGGAGGTTTCAGCTACGGCGTACAGTCACGAAGATCTGCTGTGCGCCTACAATAGCTGTGTAAAGGCTGGTTCAGACATCTGAAACAGAACCCGTTATCCACGACTGCGTCCGTTGTGACCGGAGCGACCGCTCTGCGCCGCGCGTACACTCCTGCAACCACTGCAACAAGGGCAGTGCGTCCGCAGCACGGCGACCGCCTCTCCGCCGCCGTCAGCTGTTTCAGCGGTGCCTCTAAAAAGAAGGGGACGCGCTGCCACTCACTTACGTAACAGAAAATAGACAGACCGCCTTCTATGATCACAAACTTTATTTTTTATTTTTCAGGATATGCTTGCAGGGTAGTGCATTAAAAAAATGAAAAAAAAAGATGCGATACTCTGTCTTGCACGATCACGACTTTAATACACGACTTTGCCAACAGTGCAAATCTCGCCACACGCCTTTTCTACGATTATAAAAGACGATGTAATCTTTGCAGCGATATAGCAACGTAGAAATATAATTTCGTGATCAGATAGACGTTGCGAGCATTCAGGATTGCTAACACTAATCACCTTTCTCAGGTGATGAAAACACGTGAAAATTCGCATCCTTTATACGGTATGCACCAGTAATACCTTGAACTTCAGCACACGCATGGAATGCGCCAAAAAAGAAATCCGGGTGATGTTCGAGGACACAAATGCTAAGAAAGCACCACTGTAATCGAAGTAAACAAACACGACAGCACGGGCGTTATCTGCTGTCTTGAGAGTGCCGCCATGAGATCCCCGCACGAGTAGGGGAATCTTCCCTTCTAGTACGTGTTAGGTTATCATAACGACACACGACGAAAATTCACAGTCAAGGTTAGCGCTTTTGCGCGGAATGATGAGCTTCCACCACGCCGTCCACGTCGACGATCACCACCGACGCCATGTTTGCGTATAGAAGGAGCCCAACACGACCGGCATGCAACGTCGCGCGACCGAGCTCTCCTCGACCTGTGATTGGTCTGTCGTTGCGGTCGTTCCCAAACGTAACAAAAAAGTTCAGCCCGGCTCAACTCCTTGCGTTGCGAACGAACACGAACGGAACGACCGTTTGGCGCTTCGTTGCTATGGTAACTCGTCGTTCCAACCGGTTGCACTTGTTCGTAAGCGTAGTGGTCGCTCCGAACGCAACTGTGTGAACGGGCCTTAAGAATGCTATGACTGCGCTTTCGCTATACTACTTATACGAATCATTTAACTTGTTGGATGCAATGGATGATAAGTAGCGAGCATTACAACTCGTAATGTTGTGGTGAGGCAAATCCCGGTAGTGATGTTGCACAGAGGAGCCATGAGAGGGCACCGCCGAAGCATCTTCAGGATAATTTTATTAGAAGCTTAGAGGATTGAAACGGCGATGTGGGCGAACTAATTGATGACTGACGGAATATAACATAAGGACAAGGACTAGGCAGAAAGAAATATACTGGCAAACCGCTCGACTCTTATACCTCCTTCCTTCTGTATTCAGTGTATTTACACACTGTTTATATTTTATCAGCTCTGAAGGGCCGATTGTACAGCTCATAAGAGGTCGCAGTCTTTAATAACACGTCATTGTCACGGCTAATGACGGCTCGAAGCCCCCTTTTTTTTATTTCACATTAGTCGTGGGATTTTGGATGAATCGGCGGGGAAAACCGATAGGTCAACAAATTTACGTATGTAGCAGGTAGTTGACACTCTGATGTCTGTTGTCCAGTTGGAAGAAGATTCTTCGATCTGTCTTGTTTTTATTCAGCTTCATTTGCGTCAGTCGGCTTCCTTTTGGCCCCTACCTGCGTCGCCATAGGGACGAGCGGGATGTTGGCCCTCGTTTGCCAACGCTTAGGACCCACGGTTCACTTTCAGCTGCCGCAAGCTTCTGCACTGGGCTGGCGGCCTTTCCCTAAGTGATACATTGACGTCTGTCGAGTCGCGTGTGCACTACCTTACCCATTGGTACGTGCAGGCACGGGACAGCACATTTTGTGAGCTGCAACAAAGTTGAGGGTGCTTGACGCCCTTACCAATCGCCGGCTTGGTTCAAACTCTGCCTCTGAAGAAACGCACATATTTACCCAGTTCATTCTCAAACTAGCCGTTCGCTGTCTTGACTCCGTTTTCATATCGACGAGGCAAAATTGTATGGGGACGGATCTGCCGCCACATGATTCTTGCTGATCAAACACAAGTCCCAGTTGAACGTTGACGCAGGACTCGGGTGTCCACTTGTGCCCCACGCTCGCTTCCAGTTGGTGACTCAGAAATTCCAGCACTGGGACCTCGCTATCTATGAGGTGTGGACGCGACTTGAGAAAGAGAGCGAGGGAATGTTTTTGCGGGAAAGAGAAATAGCCAGATTTCTGGTCTCGCATATCTTGTGGGACTCGCTTCCGTAAACACCAGGGTATCTACGAGTGCGTCGTCGGCATCCCCAATAATTTTGGCTTCGTGTTTCTTCGTCGGGCAGCGACCGAGACCGACATCTCCAAGTCGACGTGCAGCATGATGGACTCTGGGCTGATTGAGGAGGAACCGCCCCAACTTAGCTACCACCATCAGCAGCAGCACCAGGGCCACCCGAGCAGTTCCGAGGGCAAGGCGGCGTCGTCCTCCAAGCTGGACAGCGGCTACATCGACGCAGAGCCACCCAGCTGGGAGTCGCGGCTGCTGCAGGCGCCCCTGACGCCCAGGGAGATCTATGCGCAGGACGACGACGGGGACCACGTGAGTCTCTGATAACCGTAATAACAAAAACGGCTTGACACAACAAAAATAGCAGTTTAATCAGACGTTTCACCTCCCATGCGGGAGGCATCTTCAGTAACGCGTGAGTGAGTCTCGTTGCCGAGGGTCCTCTGGCGAGGCACTGATGCTGTGTCGCGCCTTGGTGTGTTTCTGAGAAAGTACGAACGAAGAAGTATTGCCTCGCCAGAGACATGTGAACGCCGTGTCGCACCTCGTCACGTTTCTGACGAGGCACGTGTGCCTGTCAAGTGGAATGCCATTTCATGCCTCCTTATGTTTCTGATAAAGCATGAATGCCTTGTCATTCGTGCCTCATCAGAAGTGTGGAATGCCTTGTCGTGCCTCCTGACCAGAGCCACTAAATAAGCTTCTCTTCAGAGTAACGACAGTGTAGTTATCTTGTTGTCTAAAACCATTGTTGGGGGTTATCGAGGCTTTAGATCGATGGAAGACGCACTCGAGCCTCTCGTGGGAGAGAATGAATGTCTCATCTGGGAAAATCCAGAGTTTCTCTCTTATCTGTCTCTCCCTCGGCTACAGAGTATCCCTTATCTATCTCTGGGCACTCCCAGTAGGGGCTTGTAGTTCTGTTTGCAGACCCTTTCCAACCGTGTAGGCAGGAGCCATTGTAGGCAGGTGACTTTCTGCAGAAGCGCCTTCGGTGGGATTTTACCTCCATTGTTCTTGTTTTTTTATACTTATTTTCGAAGCATTGTTGCTTACCGGTGCATAGCTGCCTATTGAGTGAGATAACAAACGCTAAATCACTGTTTTTTTTAGAGCACTTGCAAAGCACCAAGGGCAACAGTGCTTCATTTTTGCTTTTGAAATAACAATGCAGTCC
>JAZHYW010033185.1:0-10864 GCA_037355805.1 Ixodes ricinus | reverse complement strand
TCCTGCCGTCTAAACAAACGAGCGAAAAAATTACTAAAGAAAAGAACACTAAACTGAGGCAGCGCTGACTATACACCTAGAATGTCAATGACGTGTTCGGGCTAACCAATTTATAGTTACTGAAAAAAAAGAAAACTTCATAATTAGGGCTGCGTGTTTTCGGGGTATATCGATAAACCCCAAAAATTTCCCACCGAAACGTTTTCTTTTTTTTTTAATTAGTGAAAACCGAGGAACTTTAATTTAAACTGTCATTGGGGGAGAAAAAAAGCCAGCTTCAAGAAGAAAAAAGAAAGTTCTACCCTACATCTTTTTTTTTTTCACTCTTGTTGATTTGGAACACAACCGCACTGAACCGTCCTTGGGGTTGTTCCTTTCAATCGAAACCACATTCCTTGCCCCGTTCTCTCCTCTTATTTTTAACCACCATTACTGAGAAAATATTCTAGTTTATAACTTATAAATTATAAAATCTTCTCCAGTAATTATAAACCGCTTTACGACAGAAGACCAATAAACACTGATTTCTCTCCGGCATTGAAATTACGACACCGAAAAACACCGAGTCAAAAGGTAAAAATAAACACCGTCAAATAACCCCGAATTTGAAGCAAAATAAATACCGAAAACCCGGGAACCCTATTTATAATGCGCCTCGTGAGTATGCCATCAATGCGAAAGCTCGTCCCCGCGATATAATCAAAACAGCGGTATATCGACCAATTCTCAATTGCTATGAACCATTTTTGGGCAATGAACGTACGCGACACACACTGAAAATATCCATGTATAAGGAAGAAAATATTAAAACAAACTAATATTCCCCAGTCAGTCCTCCCTGGCTTATGTGTACTCCCCAGGAGGCAAGAACACAAATCGACGAAAAAACCAGTCGATCTTCTTGCATCCGTGACGAGACCCGACACGAGTTACGAAGCAACCGCGCTGTAACCCGACAGGAATGAGAGTTCAACAACCTGGACAAAAAACGGAATTTAAAGTCGAAAGCGCCCCCTCAACCGATGCTAGCTTTTCCTCCCCTCCCCGCCCCTCGCTTTTTCGGTCGGTTCGGACGTCGCCACGCCTGGCGGGCTGACCGCACGGAACCTCCTCAATAATCCCCTAGACAGCTGACGCGGAGACAACAAAAACCCCCAACAACCACATACAAAAAACAAAAAAAAAGGACAGGAAACAATGTACGAAGGCAACGCCACACACTTCGAAACCCATTCCCCTTCGTCGACAACACCACCACCGCCGCCGCCGAACAAACTTAAAACGCTCGCTTAAAAAAAAATCACACAAAAAAAGAAAGAAAAGAAAAAAGGAGCCGCATCTAAAGTCGCATTTACACACAACAAAGGCAAGCACGGGGGAACAGGTTGGGACGAAAGACCTGCTCGTCTGGGGAGAGGAGGACGAAGAAGGCAGATCTTCATTCGGACGCGGAGCCCCGTCGCTTGTCAAGATGACGGATGTCACGTCCCGCAGAAGGAACTTCTTCCAGGCCGAGTGCACAAAGTGCAAGCGGCAAAAGAGCGCCTGACGAGGAAAAAGAAACGGAATCGCAAGCGCGACACCAAACGCAGCTCTCGTCCGTCTGCTCCGGAGCACACGACGCCGCGACAGGGACGACGGTCCCGCGTTTCAACACCGCCACGCATGACCCTCCTTGTGTCGCGTGTGCGCGTGCAGTATGCATTCCCGAAAGAAAACGGGCTGTGGGACCGACTCCCGCTGCAGGGATGCGTGCAATGACAAATCAAGTTAAACGCATTATGCACCACGTTTCTTTTTACAGCGGAGCTGTTAAGGGCTATACTTCGTTCCACCTTCAGTCCGAGCGCAGTGGACGCCACGAACTATCCCAGCCGATCCAGCGCCGGGAGAAAATCACGTGACCTGCCGGTTGGGCGGAGCGACAAAGGGAGCTCAAGGTCGCATGACACTCTCTCAACGCTGGATTGGCTGGGATGGCTCCAGCGTCCGCTGCGCTCGGACTGAAGGTGAAACGGATTATAGTTTCCACAGGATCGTGTTCCCCGCAAAAAAGATATCGACACCGAACTCTGGACACCTACCGCCATCAATGAACAACGGCGGCAAGCCACGTATCTGGTTGCCGCCGTCGCTCATAGATGGCGGCAGCCTGTCCACTCTGGCTTGCCGACTTGGGGTCGGCCATTACTTTCCATTGTACAGCTCCGCTGGTCTTCCGTCTTCGCCAAAGTGAAAAGGCTGAAAGTATTTTTTTTTTATTTATGTGCGGTAGAACTGGCATTTTGCGGTACGACTTAAAATTTTAATGCACAATTTCGACGAGTAAAAGACGTATTCGAGGCAAGTTTTTACTTGATACGTCGAGTCCCCGATTTTTGCGGGCAATTTTAAGAGTCAGAAACTTCCTGCAGGCGTAGAGCAGCAGGTTTGCAATGAAGCAGAAGCTGCAAGCGCGTGCATGTTGGTTTGCATAAAGCATGCGCTGCATAAGTGTGTACGCGCTACCAGACAGGTTAAAGCGTGGGGTCGTATGGCTTCGTGCGGAACGCATAATTTACACGCGCAAGTTGGAAGCACCGCGAGCTCGCGCATGCGTTAAGCTACGCGCTCGCGAATCTGTCATGTCCACAAGCGGTATACCACGAGCAACATCACTTTTGTATCTGACGCTTTGATTTCTTCAAATGAGCTCAAACTTAAAAGCTCTACCACCAAACATTACGAAGTGAGATTAAAAAAGATCGGACTCAAACGCCCAAGGACCGTTGGGTGGGAACGGCTCGTGTTCTCTTCTTGCACCTGAGCAGGCAAACGTCTGCGCGGCTACGTCAACCGATAGCGAGTGCATTTACGAATGCGTACCCACTCTGCTTACACAGGGGTACGCAGCAGTACGTTGGCATCGTGGGCCGTGGAACTGACGCAATGAGACTACCAAAGCAGCACAAAACGTCGTGGAAACGTCGAGAAAAGGTCCCTGACGTCTATGACGTCCCGCGTGACTTCGATCCCGTTTTTCGACGTTGAGGTGACGTCCTTATATAACGTTCCATTAGAGTGTAATCAGGGACGTTGTGACGACGTTGTATTTCAACTCAAACGTCGTTAACGTTCCCGCGACGTTCATGCACGACGTTCAGGCAACGTCCAACGCTCACGTTTCTTTGACGTTGAAGTGATCAGTTCATAAATGACGTTCCATTATCGTCCTGTACGTGACGTGCTGGCGACGTCATGTTTCAACTTCTACGTCGTCATCGTCGCCACGACGTCAAGACAAGACGTTTTAGCAGCGTCGAACATTCACGTTTCTTCGACGTTAAAATAAAGTCCACAGTGACGTTACATTATTGTCCCATCAATGACGTTTCAGCGACGTCGCGTTCACACCTAGCTGTCGTAAACGTCATACAGGACGTACTGACAGCGTCGACCACTCACGTTTTGTTCAACGTTGAGAAGATATTTAAATTACGTTCCATTTTTGTCCTGTCATTGACGCCCTGGCGATGTCATGCCACAACCTTTGTTTTGTGTTTCTTTAGCTTGTCCAGCTCCATCTCCAGCCGTAAATCACGTGTAATACGCGTTCACTGTTACAAGCTTAATTACAGCTGTGGTCAAGGTGACACAGCTCAAGAGCCGCAAGCAAAACTTAATTTTTGAGAGCTTCAGGAATTTATTTATTTATACATTAATTTATTTATTTCAAGATACTATTAATTGCACATGGGATTACGCTAGGGAGGGCATATACAAAACTCAATATACACTGAAGGAAAAAAATAATATGAAGGCATGTTGGGAATATCATTCCTTTTACATGTGCTTGTTATACTTTTGGTTTGTTTAAAATATTGTTAGGGTTCTAATTTGCGAAGTCAAGCCCATGGCGTCTAGATCGGATCGAATTGTGCCATTCTTGTTTTTTGCACGCGTGTTGTCGTCTTCCTTGGGTCCTGGACGCGCCACAAGCGCGCCACCACACTATCCCCTCTCCAGGTGATTTCAGGCATGCATCATTTCCTAGGAGCATCCATACTGCTCCGCGATCACCTGGCATTGTTTTAAGGTTCGGCAATTCCTCTCCGTGTTTTGTTACCCATGCTCACTTGCGCACAACCACAAAATTCGCATCAACATCACAGTTCATCCACAACACCTACTTCCAGCACATCAGCACATTAGCGCTTTCGGTAGATCGGTGCGCAGTCTTGTTACGTGACTGTCAAAACAAATCTTGCTTTTTTGGCACTAATGACGCACCCAAACAAAAATCGCACGCCGGCACACACAATATCGGAGCACAATTTCACTGCACACTTGCGCATTTTGAACACTACTCCGAAAATAAATGCCCGGCAATGACGAAATCCGGTAGAGACTGTCAACTAGGGTGCCTTCAGGTGGGCTTATACTGTCAACAGTTTGTGTAAATTGGCCCTCATTATGCCAACCGTTGAATACCCCAGATGACGGTCAAAAGCGTTCATGTCCAGCCCGCACCTACCTGCAGAAGTGCCCCATCTTCCCTTTAAAGGTTTCATCGACGTCGAAGGAAGGTAACGTCCGGACCTTCGACGTTATACGACGTCACGTTACAGACGTCTTCGACGTTCTTTCGACGTTTTCTTCACGTTTATGTGCTGCTTGGGTAGTGTCTACGGCTTATGCAGCAGATGCAACGACGCACCACTACCCCGCAGCATAGCGGCTGGAGCTGGTTGCCGTTGCGTACGACAGATGGCGGTTCTTTCTTTGAGGGGTCTATAGACCTTCGCAAAAATCGCCTTCTGCACACTGCCACCTTTGTCTGCTGGGCTGTGGAACGCCTTCTCAGCATGCGCTGTTGCTCTGTTGTGCGGTATATCGGACGCTGCGCATGCGTCCACAGCTCAGTGATTCAGCATTTCTCACCCGGTTGATAGGCGATGCAAAGGTCTATAGCGCGAACGACGAGCGAGCGCCACGACGGAAGGCCATGGCCACGACGGGCTCGCCGAATTACACCTTTTTGCCCGTGAAGTTCTCAGAGAGGCCGCAGAGAGCTTTAACGGGCCACCACCGGTCACGGCTCTGACGCTCGGATGCGAAAAGAACAAACTATATGGTGGGATTTGTCAAGCTCGTTTTCGGTATACAGATCGGCGTTTACCCAACGCGAGGCACTGGATTTCTCACGCCTTCTTGCTCGATCGAGCACAGGACACAGATCTGCTGCATCAGCGCCCGGCTGTGACTCGTGTTCAACTGGTTCCTTCCCCGATTGAACACCCCAGACGAACGCTGTTGCCGAGCGCCGCGTCAGAAATACAAACAAGTAGTTCATGCGATCTTTGTCCCTATAAGTTCAGTTCTCAACTTCGCCGCTAGGGACAGGACGGTTGGATCTCTCCTAATATACCACCAAGACGCGGCGCTGACGTCCACGCTGCTGCGGTGGCGCAGCTATGGGCAGGGCGCATGCGCAGAACTTCAGGCGAATCTGGTTTCTGCGCATGCGCAGTGCCCACACCTCGTGTGGGCAGCTGCGCGAAGCACGAGCAACGCAGGAGCCTTTCCCCTGATGCACCTTAAAGACCCTACGGTAGCAGCCGTATTGAGGTTGACTAAATCCCCCTTGGGGCGGACTAACTTTCTCATCGACGAAGGAGACATCAGATATCAACGTTTCTCGATCAACTCAGTTGGCAAACTCCCACGGAAAGCGCGGTCCCTTCTCGTGCCCCTCAGCCGGGCTAACGCTGCTCGAAGCGCCAGCCTTCTTGCTCGCTGCGGCGCGTCTTGCAACATCAGTTCAAAACACGGCCGCACCGGGCAAGAAGGATAACGCTTCAACAGCATTTCCGAATCTAGGAGTTATCAACGGAAACTGACGTGTGTCAGCGCGTGTCTTAGAAGGGATCACGCACTTCGTGGTAGTATGCCAACCAAGTTGATCAAGTAACGTTGGTCAGAAATGGGGTTGCACAAGCTATCCATTGTCCAAACATCCATATGACGCTTTGCTCGCTCGCCATCAAAATCGCGGCAATGACGTCACCATAATAGAACGCCGCTGAGCAGCTGTGGGGCATCCTGCTCCGACCATGAGCCGGTGGACATTTATAGCGCCACGTGTAAGTGCGTTGACCGCGCCTACGCGCTCAACGCTCTCCTGGCTATGGTATAGTACACCCTGGCTTGACAACGCGTGGCGCCATCGGCCCAAGATTGTTAAAGGGCAAACGAACGTCGCGTGTGACAGCGTCATGAAGGGGGCTCTCCGCCTGAAAAAAGATAATCAATCTCGCGTGTCTCGTTAAAGGAGATCATAACGAACTGATTGATCATTGTGTACATAAAGTAGATTGACGAGCGAAAGAAACGTCAGTAGATGATCAACTTTACGTTGCAACAATGATGCAAAAAAAACTTCAGTAGGTGATCAACTCTACGATGCAACAATGATGTAACTGATTTAAGAGCGACCAATCCACACTGGACATATAGACGTCTTTTGTTTCCTGTCGTTCTCAGTCACGTGGGTTCCGTATCTGGTATGTGGGACGGAAAAATAACAAAACATTTCAAACCTGGAATATGCGAGAAAATATAGGTGAGGCAAAACGGAGAATGTGTGACAATCACGCATTTTTCGTAGACATCTTCCAGCGGCGTGAAGAGATCAAAACGATGTTTTACAGCATACCAGAAGTGACGACATTCAAGATGACTGCGCCCTTGTGGAAAAGGTGCATAGTAGACGCTTTGAACACGCGCCAGATTACAGCCGCCATTGCTGACCTTCTCTTGGCTTACCTAGAGTCACTGAATCTGGGAAAGCAGCGCCATTGTCTTCCCACCTGCTAGCCGGGCACAAACCAATACCAACATACAGACGACAAAACTCTCAAGGCGATTGGCTCATCGCTGTCGGTTACCATGGTGATCGCCATTTTGGACCTATTTTGGAGCTTGCAGCGCGGCTGATGAGCGCATGACGACAGCGAGCTTCCGTGGTTCGCGTGTTGAGCGCATGCGCTGGGAAAGGCAATAAAGAACTCCTGTCTTTCCAGAGTTGCAATATTCCTTTAAAAGCAACACAGAACGGTCTCTATTTCGGGCGGCGGAGGAAAGCTCACCGGAGAAAGGCTCACCGCAAAACCGGCCGGTACGGAGAAAAGCTCACCGAAAATTTTATCTTCTTATACCTATACCAGTTTTCTACCTCACGAAAACAGTAAGTTTTGCACATTGTTCATACGCCACATGCGAAATAGTTCTCGCCATATTTGGTTGTCGGAGGCACTGGGCGATGCTTTTGGCGTTTTGAAACATTTTACTTCTTGATAAGATAGCGTGCTATCCACTCCAAAATGCTAATAAATATATCTTAAATCTCCACCTAAAGGTGAAAATTAGTAATCATTCGCGAGAAGCCGGACTTCTTTCCTATGGTTTTTGAGGTGAAAACAGGTATAGACTGTCGGATAGTGAGTCCCATAATTAGAATTGGTCAGACAATTAAAATTATTTTTTTCCTTTTTAAGAAATAATTTTGGCTTATTAAGCATATTGCTCTCAAATGAGCAATCACCCATTTTTTCTGTAATTCACATCGTAAGTATAAAATTAGAGCATTGGACAACCATAAAGATAAGATTATTGGCAGCTTCGATTACACAGAGCTATTTTCATTTCGCCTCAAAGCGAGCGCGGTCACCAGTTGCTTCAAGAAATACAGAAAGCTGTCGTTGGTCCAGATAGTCATTGCAGAGGTTTCATAGTCGGTCCTGCAGGCGGCTGGTCTCTCTCCTTGTCTTCTTGGCGGGTGGCTCCCCTCGACCGACTTGCAGCAATGTTGTAGCGGCCACTGCGTGGTCTTGCTGGGGGCATTCGGGTCCAACCAAACACTGGGATGGCAATGTCCAACGAGGTGCTTGAACCTATTGTTTCACCCTAGCACGCGTTATTGGTGGGTCCTCGCCTTGAAAAGTAGCGTCCATCACATTCCAGAGGAGGGAACTCAGGGCGTCGGCGCCGCGCAGCTGTCAGTTGCCCAAATCCTCCCACTGTTGGAACAATGCCAAAGGTTCCGCTTACGTAGGTCGCAGCGAAATACGTGAGTAGGTCGGCCATGTCATCAGGAGCGTCGTCGGGGACGTAGAAAGTCCTGACGGTACGAAGTCGGCAGGTACAAATGCAAGCCCGTCTAGCATCCCGAGAAACTTCCTGAATATATAGTCGGTCCGACAGTCTGAGGTAGAGCCCGACAGTCTGCAGTATTTTCCGGTGAGCTTTCCTTCGCATCCGCTCAAAGGCCGGTGCGCTTTTCTCTGCACCTGCCGGTTTTGCAGTGAGCTTTTCTCCGGTGAGGTTCTCTCAGGATTGCATCTACCTCGACCGGAAAGACACCTTCCTGTATGGTGTTCGGCGGCGAACTTGCTACGAACTGAGACAGGCTATTTCCTTTCCCACAAAGAGGAATAGCCGCAAGAACAGATGCCTGCATTCAGAGCCTTGCAAAGGACAGCCGGCGGTTGTTGTCAAGTTCAGTGGAGCTCCGAGGTTGGTCAATGATACACTCGTGAAAGGAATCGCTCGGCTAATAGAAAGAACCTGGGGAAGGGTCCAATGGCATCTAAACCATATCTGACGACGCTCGTCTTCATCGACTTCGCCCGCTGCAGCGTGGAAAATCCAATGGTTCTGATCGGTCCTCGTTTCTCTCCTCGCCAACATGACTTTCCTATTTTAAGGGGACACGGTATCTGGAGATCCTGCAAATGTATCTACAGCACCCCGTGAGGGTCTATCCACCAGAACCAGACGTCCACCAGACCACTATGGTGACGTCTGAGGTCGGAGGGATGTTGTGTAGGACGTAACAGGCGTGTGTCAAAACTCGCATGGGCAAAAGAGAGAAGAGGAAGTCGCTGCGAACAAAAGCCGTGCTGCACATATTGGCAGATGCAGCAGCTGGAATTGGGGCATATGACGCAGTAGTCTGCAGCTCAAGGTCTTTTTCGAAGACAACTTGACTGAGCGGAGAAGTTGTTCATATAATCCTCCCACCATGAAGCCCGTTCAATGATGAACTTCCAGTGGATCTTGAAGGTCCTCACTTGATAAATGTTTCTGATTATGTTCCCAAGGTTGCGTAGTTTTTTCTTGCTTCTTTAAAACGTTCATGCCTTGTCCGTGTAAATCACTCGTGAAAGGCCTCTCCTCGATATAAATCGGCGGAAAGGTGCAGAAAAAAAAAGACGTGATGTCTTCCACGAGGTCCAGGAGCACGGCTCTTGTCACTGCACAAGTGAAGAAAGTTACATAAGCTCTATGGCATTGTGGCTAATTGTCCTTTACCAGAGGCTAGTGCCAAAATCTAAGTCACCTCAAACAGATTGGCTCTTGTTACGCGATCGAGAGGTGACGGGAACAGTAACTTCCGAGGCGGGTGTTGAATTGTACCATTGACAGACGATTCCTTGATCACCTTCTTTACCAACTCTCGACCAGAAACAATCCAGAAATGCTCCCTCAGCTGTAGGAGGGTGTCATGTACTCCACGGAGC
The DNA here is from genome assembly GCA_037355805.1 of Ixodes ricinus. Classification (NCBI taxonomy): domain Eukaryota; kingdom Metazoa; phylum Arthropoda; class Arachnida; order Ixodida; family Ixodidae; genus Ixodes; species Ixodes ricinus. The sequence goes on along the minus strand of JAZHYW010033185.1, from coordinate 1,304 downwards.
AATCGTGCTCTTGAAGCACAAGTTGCCGGCAGTATTGGTGCTGCCACATGACTCTCGACACTGTTGTGCTCTCAAGTCTAGTGACGGAAGTTCTGTTGGAGTACTGTTTGTTCTGCGTCTACCGATAATTGGCCGGCCGTACGAAGCGGCAGGAAGCAAGCGGTCGTAGTCCGACTATACTTACATTTTGTTACTGCGCGCACTTCGTTGCTTGGTCACTGCTGCTTCAGTATGATTTTTTTTTCATTTGAAGTTTTCAAACGCTTTTACGCTCTACGCATCGCATCGAAGACGACACGATGTCTGCGGGAGTACCAGATCTTGTTGCGAAGAGCCTTGCGAAACGGCGGAAGCGATATAAATAAACGTCGTAGTAACTGGACCTCGTATATTCGTGTAGATTCCGCAACACAGCCAAATGCCACTGGGTGAACCTCGCTATCTCTGGCGGAAAGCCAGTCGCGCTTCAAATGGCGCCTCACGTCACCGCCGTCGAATGGACAATTTGGCCAGTGCAGTACGATTACTAACGAGCGGGTCTTCGGCGCGCATCACTCTGTAGTGATTGCATGAATTAACACCCGACACCTTGCTCGTCCCTGTCAAAACCCGCACAAGACGGAATGCTGTCTCACTCTGCAGCCCAAACTTGAGTTCTCTTTTTTTTTTTTTTTATAAGAGTCTAGAATTTATAAATCCTATATATTATTACTCGTTATAACTTATAAGGTAGGAAAAAAATATAGTTTAGAAAGGGTGAATTCTGGACAGAAGTCAGAGAGAACGGGAGTTAGTTCCGAATGGCCCGAACATCAGCTTCGGTTTAACGTGTCTGCGAACCTAAAATAGTGACTCCGGTCGCTCAGCACAACCAAAACGAAGAGCGTGGCTTAATTTCACCGGGCTATCGTGATTCGTTCTTTTCAGTTAATGCTGCCACCCCGATTCTCTGTGGAGCGACAATCAGATGACCGAGGACTCGTCACACCCCGAGTTTCTTCAACTTGGCGGCAGCTGTCTCGTGAATGCCTTCCCACAAGTATGCGGAGAGCAAGTCGTCTGCCTCTTGCACGGAGATTGCGATGAAGTCAGAACGGCGAAGTTCTTATTGGCTGATTAAAAAAAAAATAGCAGGTGCACGTGAAGGCATTTAGCATTGAGGTCTCCCCACTATTCTTCAATCAAAGCCAATCAGAACTCCAAGTGCTTTACTGATTCCTGAATCGGAGAAAGGAGGCAGAAGAAAGAAACTCAAACGCTGCTTGACAAGCCTGTGACAAGCAATATCAGCTGCACAAGAGTGC
>JAZHYW010033181.1:0-13933 GCA_037355805.1 Ixodes ricinus | reverse complement strand
AAGGTCGTCCCGCCTTGCGAAATTTGAACCTGGGTCGCACTACGTGCGAAGCGGCGTTACCCTTCTGCATACAACTTTGCTTATTTTTATTGTTGAGTTAAGCGTTAATACTCGCGTCTATGTAGGGTTTTGTAGCACCCAGCGCCCCTTTACGCGCCACTCTGGAAAAATAAATAGCCTACAACAAAGGTTGTCGCTGCTTTACCAGCTCAATGCCATGGTCGTACCGGAAGACGTGCTCTCACAGGCTCGGAGAGAAAAAAGAAACAAAGCGTTGAAACAAAATGGTCGATGTCATTTCGTTCCGAACGCACCTTTCCACCCACGGTGCCAGAACGCGACGCCGACCTTGTTTGCCGTGACGTGTCGCCACCACTGCTCTGACTCTAAATAAACACTAAAATTATCTTCTTTTTCTTTTTTTTTTTTTACCAGCGAAGCGATTTTGCAACGGAAAGAAGTGCGCATGAATCATATTGGTTAAACTCTGAAATTGGGAGCGAAACTTGAAGACACAGTAGAGAGGATAAGAAAAATGTGGACAGACAGCGTCAAACGGCTACAAAATTCATTTCCTTGACCGTTGTACCCTTCCCAAACCGCCAAAACGCAAAAAAGAAAGAAAAGAAAACATCTTACAACCTGCTTTTTACCCAGTAAATTTGTCTACACTTTCGCTGGTCCCTTCTACTTTAATCACAAGTTTCAGCTCCCACTCTCAGGGTTTAACGATGACGAGTAATACGCACCGGCTCGCCTACGCATTAATATTTTTCACTCACCGAGGATTTGATTTCTCTTTCCGCTCAACTTCTGTTTTGTAATCTGTTATTGCCTCTTAAAAAAACACACAAAAAGAACAAAACAAAATGCTCAAGGATCTCTTAACTGAAGAATAATCCGCTTAGACGCGCGTGCCGGAAACGCAAGCGGGACTCTCTAGCTCTAACAAGAAGAAAATAAAGCCCCACTGTAAAACGCACAGAGACGAGGTTTGTAATATAACAAAGGGACAAGTACGTCACGCAGGACAAGGAAAGGGACTTCCGATTCCCCGTCACCAACTTCGTTTCACGACTTTAGGTACCGTAGAGCAAACAAGCAAATGCAGGGTTTCGCCGCGTCCCAGACTGCTGCGACCGACAGGCCGCAGCACGCTCTGGGGCCGAGATTCCGCCGCGTCTAAATATGGTGCCAATCACGTGACGAATGACTGACCCCGCAGCACTCAATAGACCCTTTACGAAAGTCAGTCAAGCAACTATGAGATACCGAAACCGCCGCCATTACTGCGTCGTCGTTTCGGGAGCGAGCGATGACAGGTGCTTGTGGCAATACTCCCGGTACCTTTGGGTATACGGTCCGCAGGGACGAGTGATTTTGCCTTCCCCGTGGAGCACTGACCTCACTGTAGTTCCGCGTAGCTTTAACAAATGTAAGATAGAGGCGTACCGCGCCTCGACACTCGCTTCGAGCCGCCAGGTTGCCCGAAGCAACAAGTTCATCACCGAGGCCTACGTTGATCCGGCGTCGGTTCAAGTGTTGAGGTAAGCACTGTTCTTTCTTGTCGCCCGTTCACTCCTAAGCGTGAGCCAACCCAAAGCTACAAGCGCGCGCATCATGCCGTGAACGTGTCTTTAACGTGCAGGCGGACTTGTGCCGTCTGCCGCAGAGCCGTGCACAAGGAAAGGCTTAACGCCGAACGAGGCCTAAGATACTTGCGCATCTTCGGCCTCTTTTGCATGATGAAATGAAATGTAATATATTTTCCGGCTCGTTGCCTTCTCACAGCTTGAGATAATGTTGCGAAGCTCAGTGGCGTACGGACTTTCAAAGAGTACGAGGCGGGGTGTGAGAGGTAAACAGAATCGCTCTTGCGTCGTGCCGGTGAACTTCGCCTCTGTACGCCGTGCTTCATAGTTTTGTTCTTCTTTTTCTTTAGCAAAGGCGCCTGTTTTGATTGTATTGCTTTCTGTGCTGGCAAGTTTCACGTTGACAGTTTGACGTGTGTGGTGCCCGCGAGCGTGCACTATGTCCACCATCAGCACGAGCATGCTAGCTCAAAAGTTAGGAAAAACCAGTCCTAACTTTCGGCGTAGTAAAAGCTTCCGGCGTTTAGTAAACAAATAATCGCATATATGACGTGTCTTTTCTCACATATAGTGAGCACTGCTGAGATTAGGCCTCTTACTTATTTGAAAAACAATGTGGGTGAACACATAGTATGTTTGTTCACTGTACAATCTATGCAGTAAACATAAGTAAACAAGAACGCAAATTTATTTCAGATCCACCACCGGAGTGCTCATCAAAGCAAGCTGCTTCAGGAGCCAGAGGAAAGCCAAAGTAGGAAACCTGGGAGTAGAAATAGTGCGGTTAGAAAAAATGTGGTTGTATAACTTAAACGATGCAGACGGAACTTTGCAATATAAACTTGTTTCCGTTGGGCTGTTCTACTGGTTGTTTTTAAACAGCCTTCTGTCAAGACTCAGGTGTGTCTCTCTGTCCTTATTTGTTTTGTTACAAGCTCTTCAAACGACCTTAATAAAGTCAACTCTCCTATGCATCCCATGTGCACGTCTGTTTTACTCTCCAGTGTTATTCTCAACAACACATCGTTCATTCATTCATTGCATACTTTATGTTGTGACAGACAAATATGCTGTGTGACGTATTCTATGGCATGCTATGCCTTTTGCGGTTGTGATCGGGTGAGTTCTATGATCACGGACAAAGTTACGAGGTAATGTGGTCAGAGCGCTTGAAGAGCAGCTCTAGCAGAAGGTTGCGGGGACGAGCAAAGCAAATCGTTCTCGGAGGCCCGATACCGCCCCGGGCGCGCGCTTGAAAACATGTTTAGAAGTTGCAGCACGAGCTCCCGATACAGGCATTAAAGAGACGAAGTACACCTTTCCGTGCTAGCAAGAGCAACCATGCAATGCCGATGTCGGGAACGTAAAACAATGTTCTATCGAATTCCATGCAATGTCGTGACGTGCAAGCAATCCTTGCACTCGTTGTTCTTTTTTTTTTTTTTGCGCGAGTGCTTGTGCGGACGAGGTATCCGAAGCTACGTGCCCATACCTACAAGGGAAACTTCACACGACATGTGATCGGACACCACAACGCTCAACGTTGTCAGATAATCAACTTCTGAATACTGGCCAGGAGTCGCTCGCAGCTACGGGATCCATCGCACGATTACTCGTGAAGTTCAAACGCATTTCGAAACGATGTCGCGTGGACAGGGGTTATCCTCTAAAGATTATTTTTATTTGTGCTAACTTTACACTCCGAAGTGGTGAACACGCGTTCGGAGCTTCGAGGCAGCAGCGGACAGGCCAAATGTGATCGTCGCTCACTCCGTGCGGATCTGCATGACCCAATTTCTTCAAATACTGGTGTGTTTAACGTGAAAAAAAAAAAGACTCACTTTGTGGTGTTTTTTATCTTTTGGCCCTCTTTGGGTACATTGAGGGACGCAGGAATGGGTTGGCATGTCAAACACTATCACCACTGCTGAACGCAGCGGAATGGTTCCGGTTCAACCCCTTCGATGCTTGACGACGCAGTAATGGCGGATTTTGTCAAGTTCGCGCAACCGACACTAGAGGCGCTGACTTTCGTAAAGGGTCTATTACGGCTCTCTTGGCAGTGTATGGGCCCGTGACATCACGAGCGTGACGTCATAGGCAAATTTCCCGACAGGCATTGCGCCACCTCGATGGCTGCTTTTGAAGCGGTCGCCAGAATCCGTCGGTTGAAACGACAATTATAACCATCCGCTGAAAATACAAGCGTGCGGTCATCGTTTACGGATATCCAAGATCACATTTCATCCGTTTCAAAGTGTTGCGGGGATATTTTAAGTTTCGATTTCGTACTCCTTTAAAGGCGATGCTTAGTGTCCTCCTGTAATTTATTTTAACGGCAATCGAACTCGTGCGATTGCATCTCTACCAAGAATATATACACGAACTCATCTCTGTGACGTCACGGCGCGGTGGTGGCGCGTCGGTCGCCCTTCCGGTCTGGGGCTGTGGGCAGAAGTCCCCATGCCAGATGTGTATTCCTGCGTTGTTTTGAAAGGAATCCGACAAAAACCTGCCTTCTCGTCAAAACGCCGCGACTGGGGCCGTGCCAAAAGTGTCGAGAAAGGTTTGAAGGTCAGTTTTCACGTGCTCGGTTCGTCCGAGAATCTGGATATGTGCCGTGAAAAGGCAAAAAAAAAAGTAGACGCCGTCGGACAACGATTGCTTGGGCGGGAAGCACTTTGGGTTGAATTCACGCATACTTGTGGTCATCAGACTTACTTGTTTTGTTCCAACTTGAACGCCAGAAAACCGTCACGTTGTGCGGACCACCTGCGGACTACGTTCAGTGCGTCTTCAAGTTCAAACGGCCGCGTAATTGTTCGAACTGTCGTCTGCTCTTTCAAACGTTTCTGCTTGTCGTCTGCTCTCTTAGACGACGCCGGTCCGTAGACCAAATATTGGCCCGGTACTTGTAATAAGAAGTAAGTGCAGGCCTCAAAAGACTTAAATTTGAAGGTTGGTAAGCAGGCTCGATGTAAACAGTAAATACAAGGAGATGTTGATCATTGTTACCAGTGACCATCTCGACTTGTTATGCCTAATTCAGTTGGTCCGATTCTGCTTGCGATTTTCAGTATCGACGTTGACCATCTCAGCTACGGTTCACGCTTTTGCAGCCCGAGCGGCGTCGCGACTGAAAATTCCGAGCGAAATCTAATCATATGAATCAGGCTTTAGCGTACATTCTGCGTCGTCCAACGCGGAATGAATCGCCACATGTCACATTATTCACGCGAAGTTTTGCGGTGTAACGAGCCTCGGTAATTTTGCTGACGCCGCTCAAGATAGTCAGACATCGCCAGGAAGACGTAGAACCAACAATTCGAACGCGAAAAAGGGCAGGGGGACTCACACTGAGGCCGACAACATCGCATTTCAATGGTGTGTTTATGGGCGACGGCGAGCTTCTGCCCACACCCCTATCGTGCATGCGCGGCGCCGGAGGCGTCCGCTAGGGGCGCTCCGGGCGCTCCGGTTTGTTTGTAAACATGAGTTGGTGTATAAAGAATAAGGAATAAATATTATATCATTTCTGTGTTTCCATTTTCTTTAAAAAATAAAGTGACGCCACATCTCTATCCGCTCCCCATTTTTCTGAGAAACACATGCCTTTTGAACCACTGATCTTTATTACAATTTGCTGTATGGCACTTCACCTCTTGGCCGCTGAAGCGCGAGTGAGGCCACCGGAAGTTTCGCATCGGCCATCTTGCGCCCATCGGACCGACCTTTCGAAGCGTTGCAGAGGCTGGGCGGCAGCCTGCTGAAGAGGCGTTTTCTGCTCGTTCGCCATCATTCGCTCAAAACGTTTTTTTTTTTTGAACATTATGTAAACGGTAGTAGTTAGCTTTAAGAACACGTGAAACGTTTTACGAAAGCGCAGCACCACAGCAAAAAGGCACAACTCGCCGAACGCAATTCTCGCGAAGTGATCAAAGAACATGTCTTGGAACGCCGAAATGCTGCGTCTCTGCATTCGCACGCTTCGATCCCATCAAGTATCGACGCCGTGCGGATGTGTTTATCGAGTGCAACGTGTGTGATGATGTATGTGCCTTCTGGAGCAACGTTTTACTTAACTCTAACGACTGTATTTGTAGCTTGCGGCACTCGCAGTCCAGAGATGAGTTTGCTGCAGTGGCGACGCAAGAGGGGTGGGGGGGGGGGATTTGTTGGCGGCGCGTGTTTTTTTTCTTTTGCTAGGCGCTTCTAGCAATCAATTCAGTAGAAGGGAACAAAATCTTTATTTCTGTGCAACGCCCCCCTTGTCACCTCCTGTGTGTATTTTAACCAGACTTGTACCGTACGCATTACAAGTAATCAAATTACTTGTAATCGATTACTTTTGAAGTAATTTTGTAATCAGTTGATTACTTTTATTAGGCAGTAATCACAAGAGTAATCTGATTACTTTTTGAAGTAATAAAATTACTTGTAACCGTTACTATATTTCCACGGGACTCCCCCCCCCCCCCCTGGCACACGCCTGTTTTTTCTGGAATGACAAAAATAAAATTTGCTTTTTTTTTCGAACGGAAAAAAGAAAGATTTTTGCGGAGCTATAGGAAACGAGGTCAATCCCTTTCTATGCACAGTTTCTGTGGAATGTCCGATTTTTTTTTCGAGCTGGGACTGGGAGTGGGAAGCCCCAAGGAAGCCACAGTGCGTGACAAAGGCCATTCAGGGGCGAAGTTTGAGGGAGAAGAATGTAGCTTTGTAAGTCCTTCGTTCAAACTAACCCCTCACGCACACACACACAGAAATAAAAAAAAAAAAATTAAATCCTGCTTAGGGTACCTACTCGCAGCCCGTAGTAGAACCAGAACCGAAGAATGTCTAAAGCGGATGCAAAATATAACGAAGCCAGTTCAAATACACCTCAAGATCCCGTATTTCCCCTACGTGGTCTTTGTGACGATCAGTGTTTCGAGTTGAGAAGTGGTCGGGGCGATCTCTTCCGCTAATGGATACTACACATGATCCGTTTCAAATTCTGGAGCTGCTGCTCTTTTGTATAACATGCGAGCTCATCCACATGTGTACAATAAAATGAGCGACGCAAACTTTGAGCGACAACCTTGCTCAAGCTTAACAAGATCTAGAACCCCCTCCCCCCCCCCCAAACACACACACACACACACTGGCGAACGCCCAAATCATTAAACTTCTTCAAACGAATTCTATGATTGTGTCCGTATTGTGAAGGTGCAACGACCACGAAGAGGGAACCAGCTTTTCTTATGTGAAATATAGGTTTGAAGTAGTTTATTGTTATGAGCGCTAAAGATGTGTCTTCACACAATAAAGTAATCGGAAAAGTAACGATTACTTCTTTAAGTAATGTCCAATTACTTTGGCCGTCGAGTAATCAAGTAATCTAATCGAATACTTTTTAGCCAAGAGTAATAGTAATTGTAATCGATTACTTTTTTTTTAGTAACGTGTACAAGACTGATTTTAACTTCTTTCTTATTGCTTAAATTTGGCTCATCATATGGTACATCTTTCGTTTCTGGGTCCGAGGGCTTTGTACAGTGTACGTGTGGCCTTGGGTTGCTCATGCGGACGACAGTGCATCAAGGGTGTCACTTGTAGGATTAGTAGTACCAGCGCTGTTGCCACGGTCTGGTGGAGGCCTTCTTTTTTGTCGTTGCTGAGAGAAAGCCAAAAATATTAAATACGACATTATTTACAATGGCATGCATTCATGGCAAAATTACAGGTTCTGGACAGGAACGTAACATCTACGGAAACACATTGTGTCTGTCAGCCTATCGGTTTGGATAATTTTGTCTTTAATTTCAATAGCGAACGGTGGGCAAGTCTTTCATGTCTGACAACCAATCAATAGACCTCAAGATACTTTGAACATGTACTCTGTGCATTATGCAGTGCAAGTAAACATATACTTGTTAACCCTCAAAAATAACAATACCAAAAATATTACAATTCACGCTTCACAATTTTGTCGTTTACCAACCAGCTTGCCTGCATTCTATCTCTCTGTCCAGTAACCAGGTTTCTGAAAGACATCACAATATCTGATTTCTAAATAAGGGTGTGCGAAAAATGAAACTTCAGCTCGAATTGAGTAGTGCCAAATAATTGGCAGGTTACACCGCCAGAGTAACTCGTCATTTCACCGACGAGACCTGAATGCAGGCTTCAGCACAACTGGTTGAGAAGTTATCCTGGCCGGCAACAACCCGGAGATAACGCAGGGTGGGGCTTTACCCGCCGTTTGCCGGGTGACGTCATCCGCGCTATAGATAACTGCAAGATATTGGGTAATCGGCCTTTTGTAGCGACGTTCTTCGTGTATCCAATGGTACATGCCACACTTTTGTCGGATGAATGCATTCGAAGCAGCAGGCCAGAAATTTCATGACAATCATTGCGGTCGCACCAACAATTTTTCACTGATACGAGAACGCAAACGAGGACGCAGTTCTACGTCCAAAACGCTGAAAAAGCAGAAAATTTGTTCCTCTTTCGCTTCTTTCATTTGCAATTCTCTCTATGACGTTTGGTAAGAAGCAATGCCAGTTAACTGTTCTAAATCTGTACTTCTATGAAACAAGAACCGTGTTCGACCAAGAAAATGAAACTCGGCTTTTAGGCCCGCTTAAGTAAACTACGCATCGCTGAAGGGTGGAATGTAGTTAGAATGTGACGCCATTCACGTGTGTCCTGGATCGAGAGATACAAAAAAAAGTTCCCTGTGAGCTGTCCAAATTCACCTAATCCTGACGTTCATGAAACTGAGATTTGAAATTGAGAGCGCCTGTAACATTTATTAAAAAAAAAAAAAAACAACGCCAGCAAGAAAAAGAAAGCAATAGTGACTTTCTTACTAATAAGCTTTTTTGCGGAAATAAATGCTACAGGCACCCGCAATATCAAATTTCAGTTTGATGAAAATTAGGTGGACGAAGGCTGATAGAGAAATTTTGATTTTCTCTGGTACCCATGCAGGTAAAGTTATGTGGTCAAACTTTCTCATTTTGTCACCCCCGCTAACGTCATACTCTCACGGAGATTCAGCTGTCTGTAATCCGTAGTTTACTCACGGGGGCCGAAACCCGGGTTTCACTTTCTACATCGAACCCGGTACCTTCAATATATTGAAAGTCCCGAAGTACACTACAAGCGTATTAAGAGGAAACTTTAGGTGTACCTGAAGTTTGCTCTTAATACTATGGTAGTGTACTTCGTATTTTGCGGTGTTGACTACCGCGTCGACCCAGTCTGAAAACTATAGGTACACGCTACAAGTATGCGTTTAATATGCTATTAGAGAACTAAATATATTTTGAGTGTATTTTGTGAGGGCCTTCGTGACAGCACTTCTGCGTTAGGATGGAATTTTAGTGCATTGTTTTTTTACAAAGGACGCCCAAGACTGCCGCTTCGACAGCGTCCACAAACCGAACACCTCTCCTATCGCGATGACGTCCTGCTCTGAGTAAAGCAGACGGCACGTGGGGCAGAGCGCGACTTACGAAGCGCTGGGGCCCGCACGTCGACAACCGACGCAATACCGAGGCAACGCAGGTTAACGTCACATCCCCAGCCGAGATAGCTGCTATGGTAACCATCCCGCTCACTTGCCACCGCCGCCTTAATCATAGCCCGAGCTATCGGTTCTGCGGCGTCGACGCGGCGGCTCCAGTAGCACTCCATAGAAGCAACAGGTTTCACGGTAAGCTGATTCTGAGCTCCCTGTGCTCTGCCGTTTCACCTTATACGAGTGAGCGCTGCCGATGCTACGCGCGCCGTTCGGACCAATGTACAGATACGTAAGCGTGTCACATGAGTGCACGGCTCGAGTGTCGTTGGGCCGTTTTCGACGGTCACGTGGCACTCACATGGCATCGGATTGGGTTCGTTGCTTCGTAGCATCCTCTTGTGGTTCATCGTAAGGTGAAATTGAGCAGGGGGCGTTTATTGTCGGTGCCGACAGCTGAAAGGCGCGCGGTGATGTGTTAAGTATAGCTGCGCGACTGACTGCACCGTTGGAACGTATAGACTTTCGCTGACAGTGTTAACTTTGACAGCTCTCCACGCTGCTTTTTTTTTTTTTTGGCATACCTATACGGCGTTTACAGAAACAAGCCCTGGTTCAGACCAGGCACGTAACCAGGATTTTGTTTCGGGGAGGGGGGGGGGGCGCCCACGACAATATGCTGTATGAGGGGGAGGGGGAGAGGAGGTCCCAGCAAAATTGAAGATTTCGGGCTACGTGCCTGGTTCAGACTATCTGTCAAACGCTACATTTGGTGTCTATTCTTCGAACTCCTTGACGTCGAGAGGACTGTGGGTTTGTGTCAACAATGCGCTCACCCGTCAAAAAAAGTTTCCAACTTAGAGCTTGGTATTCGGGGACCAAGTGCACAAAAGTTCATCGCAATCGTATAAAGTATTATCTGCGAAAGAAAACAAAAACATTCGAGATTTCAAAACAAAACAGAGCTATGAATTGCTTGGAGTGCTCTGATCGATGAGTGCCGATATTTTGGCCTCAGGGGCTGTTATGAGCTTACAGGGATTGCCGTATATCGGTAATTTTGCTGATTAATATACAAAAAAAGTTGCAGTAACTGTCAGCCCAAGTACGATAAGAGAGAAAATATAAATGAGAGATAAGCTTTCCTATTATAGGGAGAGTCAACGATAGTATGCGGCTTTTAATCGTAGGGAGACACCTCGATGAGACTTGTCAATGAAAATATATGCATATCAGGAAGGAAGGGGAAGGTGCCGTGTGTCTTGCGGGCAGGCAGCCATATTTGAACGGCTAATTGCGTCGCCTGTGATCCAGTTGGGCCCAAATGTCAAGGGTCGCTGCTTTTTCAGTCTATCAGTGAGCACCGCGATAACGGAGAGCAGGCCTTTTCCAGAGTGCAGATTATTTACGCACTAAAAGCGGCTGTTCCCGTACGAAAATGTCAGATATGGCCCTGATATATTTTATATACGGGCAGATATGATAATATAAGTAGTCAGATAGGGAATATATGGGAGCAAATACGCCCCGATATCGCCATATAGGCGGGCTAATACTGCCAGATGCGGCCGTATAAGTGCGTAAATACGGCCTTATTTCGCGATATACGCGTGCAAATATTGCCCCTGATAATGATATATGGGCCCGTTTCGGTCGTGCAAGCAATAAGTCATATGTACTCGCCAAGACAAGTTGATTGATCTATATTGCATGAGTCTCAAATAATTGGTTAATTATTGTTAACATCGTTAAAGTGAAGTTATTCCAGGTATTTGGACCAATTAACCAATTGCACATTTTGAAGATTGAAAGACAAATGAAATTTGGTTGTATGTTTGACGTGTGACATTATGACGAAGTGCATAAGATCGGAAAGCGAGTTAATCAAATAATGGATTTGAGATCGCAGCTCATAGGCGCCCGTTTCCGAGTTAAGCGGTGTCGGCGTCGCCATCGAGTAACCACCCCGCCAAATTTGAAGTGAGAAATTGAATTGGTAATTATATCACTTGACGTCAATTTCCCGCTAAATCTAGCAGTGAAACTATCTTGTTCGTGTTTCCCCGCTAAATTGAGCGGGGAAACACGAACCGTTAGCTTACTGAAGATGCAAGACGTTACTTCGTCGTCCCGAATCCTTTTTCCTCGAACGCCTGGCGAAGCCGTTGCGTCCTACGTAGCATCTTTCAAAACCTTCGCGAAGCATCGTAACCGCTTGCGAGCGTCTGCGATTCATCGTGTGTTGAAAGTGGTGTCTTTTATGTGCAACCCTTTCGTAAAAATATTTGAAATTTAAAACGCGAACCTAAGAGCGTAAAACTCATAATTTTAAATTTATTGGTAAAAATATATATATACACATTTATTTATTTATTTATTTATTTATTTGTGGACATCAGTGCAAAAAGAAATAGTCGCGCTTATTTCTTCATTTTAAATTATGATCTGGGTTATACGGCGTAAAACATAGTATCTTCAAACTCGCATCATTTTCGGTCACTTTCGAGCTAGACAGTTTGGAAGTTCAGAAGTTGGACGTCAGAGAGCCTTCATGTTCACTCGGTATTGACAGCAGGGTAGACGCTATGCATGTTTTAGGCCAATCGTGTCTCCGGTTAGGGTCACGTGACTACAGTCTAGAAGCTGGTGATGAAGCAGAACACAGCACCTGCCTGGAGCCCAAGGCCACACATAGCATTCACTGCACTATCAGCCTTGGGTACAAGTGACAAATCCGCACGTTGATTCCCCATAAGATAAGACCTTTGCCTGTGCACTCCGTTTTGGCCTGTCGTTCTCCTCCTTTGTCTCTCTCCTGTTGAAAGCGCGATAGAATGTGCGGGCCCACGTGGTTTTACGGATGCGGATCCATGCAGTTAGGTGTGGTCTGCGCCCGCGTGGCTGCTGCGAATTTCGGCTTCTGCAAGCGATTTCAAAGAAGCCCAAGAATTTTTTGTGATGCTTTCAGTGCTCGTTTCTAAAAGTGCGACAGGTTGTTCTACCTCGTGTTGATTCTTCACGGACACCTTCCTTCTCGTTTTTTGTGTTTGAGTGGTGATTCCGTCGTGGCCGTGTCGACATCTATCTGGGATCACCTTCTCAAGTCCCGTCTCGTCAACGTAGGTGCGCTGCAACCTACTTCGCGACAATAGATCGTTTTCAAAGGTACTCTTCTAGATTATTTCTAGAATTAGAGCCGTGTCCATCTCCTGGCAGCCGGGAGAATAATTGTGCAGAATGTTTCGGCATTGGTGCGATTGCGCTACAAGCAGAAAGCTACGATATGCCGCCGACAGATGTCTTTGACGTGTCGCCAAGAAGGACAACAACAAAGAATCTTAATTGCGCGTTCTAAAATTTGACGCGCGGCTTTACGAGTCGCTTGTAAAAAGATTGTTACGATTTTGCGAAATACTGGTAAACAACGCTAGGTTACCGTCATAATCTAAACCCTGAGATAAGGATAAATCAAATAACGTACAACTCTCATTGACTCAGGGTTTCATATTATGATGTTTCCTAACCGGCTTGCCTACATACCTCTGCTTTTGCAAAGGTTACCGTCTCGCAGACGGCACAAACCGATCCTGACGGGTCGGCCTGCGGCGCGACAATCGCTCGAAGCGGGGAAACGGCGTTATGTAACGAAAGACAAAGGACATTACAACCACGAATGGGCAAAAGCCGATGCAAAGGCGTGCGCGAACGTAAACAACGGTAGCAAAGTGCAGTTACTCGCCGCTATGAGATGCGCTGCGCAAACTCGGTAATCCGCGGGCGTATCCCTCTCCTGCCGCTCATACTTTCTCTAACTTGAGGGACACTCGTCTCGCGGTTCATGCTGACGAAACGATCGGACGATCGTCGCTACAGCCGAGCGCGGTACAGTTTACCATTGCTCTCGCTATGCAGGGTCGAAGAGTCAACCACCAGCATGGTGGATACCGGTGTCCGATGTCATGATGTGACGTACGTGCAATGCCTAAATACCGGGTGTTATTTTTTTTTATCTTGCAGGTTTGTTTTAAAAAGCAATGCGAAAACTACACTATGGTTTGTGCGAGTGAGTTATACGCCCAGGGGGCAATCGTAGTTTTCTAATCTTTGCGATAGGTCGGCTAATTCATTAAAATTCAATAACTTACTTTTAATTAGTAGAAATAGACATGTGGTTTCAGTTAGAAACTTGCTGAGCGTCGTCCAAAACCCATAAATCAGTAATTTCTAGAAAGACTTTGAGCGCGTGTGAAGCGCAGTAGTGCGCTGAAGTTACCACTGTGGACCAGGTACAAGGCTGTGGCTAGATAAGAGACGGAAAATTGCGCGGGCGCCTGACCGGAACCGCTAGCCTTGTACCTGCTCCACGAGTGGTAACTCTTCACGCGCTGAAAGTCTTTCTGAAAAATGACTGATTTAGTGGATTTTGACGACGTTCAGCAAGTTTTTAATTGGAACCATGTGTCTATTTTCACTCAATTAAAAAATCAAGTAGTGAATTTCAAATCATTAGCCGACTTATTGCAAAGATTAGCCACCCACATAATGTCCCCTGGGCGTATAACTCACTCGCACAAACCGCATAAGTGTAGGTTTCATGGCTTTTTTAAAAACGAATCTACAGGAATCAAAAAACACCTGTATATCAACGTATCAGGTCTTGATATCTCCATAACAAGACCCTGATACGGTTATATAAAAAATTAGGCAGATCTGGCTTGATAAGGCTTATATAAACTGATTTACTGATATTGCCAGATCTGCCCAATTTTTTATATAACCGTATTTATTTTTTTTATATAAGTTCAGATATGCCATTTTCGTAAGGTTCCCT